>LJGR01000024.1:0-10051 GCA_001513835.1 Fusarium temperatum | reverse complement strand
AATTAATCTATTAATAATTAATCTATTAATAATTAATCTATTAATAATTAATTTATTAATATTTTATAGCTATAAGCTAATACTATTAATTATAGATAATATAGGTCTATTTATAAAACTGCTCTAGCTTCTATTTATTATTTATAAAGTATATTGTTATATATATACTAGGGGGCAAGTATAGTAGTATTTAAGGAGGCACTATAAGTTAATACAGGCAGCAGAAAGAAGCAAGATTATTATAATAATCTAACATAACCCTAATATTATAATAAAGCAAAGCAATTTAGTAATATAGCTACTGCTATTACTAATAATTAACCCTATACTATTTATCTATTTACTAAGCCAGAAGATTAGATATAGTAAGGAAGGGTATTTATATATAGTTAGTATAATATAAGGTATATAGAAACATTACTAGGAAAAGTACTAATAGATTAATCCCTAAGGAAAGGGGGGAAGTACCTAGAAGCAAGCTATAGAGGTATAGTAAGTACTGTGGCAGATTAGGGTATAGTATTAACGGTTATTTAGTAATAGGCTAGGTAGTAGCTAGTTTAAGGTTAGGTTTAGTAAATAAGCTAGCTAAGTAATACCTAAGGAGGCGGCTATTATTAACTAGATAAACTGTATAATAAAGTAGTAGTAGTACTAGTTTAAAATAAAGAATAAGGAAAAGATTAAAGTAGTTAATATAAGGATAGATACTAATATATAGTTAAAGTATATTAAGTAGGCAATATATTTAAAAGGATTTAACTTAAAAGCTATATAGTATTTAATTAAGCCAGTAAGTAAGTATAAGTATATATTACAGTTAATACTAAATAGTTTAATGTAAGTAATAAACCGAGCCTATACTATAGCCATACTAGCGCAAGTTAGTAGCTAGGTATTATTTAAGGTACAGTAAAAAAAAGTAAATAAGAAGCTAAGGTAACTATTTAATAACTAAATAGAGGATAATATATAGGCATAGTATATAGCTATTTAAACTAAGTTAGTATATTATATATACTGTATTAAGGATATAGTAAATAAAGATAGGCCTAGATATTAATTATTAAAGTAGCAAAGTAAGCCACTTAATAAATTAGGTAAAATTATTAAAGTATATATTAATAATCTAGATATATAGCTATTAAATAAGGACTAAGTAAATAGGTTAGTATTACAGGTTATAATAGTATTATTAGACTACTGTTTAGCAGCTAGGAAGTATTATAGTACTATTATTAGTAGATTAGTAGTAATAAGTATTTAAAAGGATAGTAGTTAGATAGATATATTAGATTATATACTAATATATTCTGCTGTTATTAAGATTGCCTGTACTATAGTTATATACTAATTATATATAGAGAAATAGGCTAAAGTAGCCTAGTTAAAGCAGGTTAAGATAGATAAGTAGTAGTAAGAGGACAGGTTATTAAATAAGAAAGAAGCCTAGGAAGAAGTAAAAAAGAAAGCTATAAGTATATTTTGTATTATATGTAAGAAGGTATAGCAGTTTATAATAATTACGTTAGGTAATACTAAGGCTAAGCCTATGCTAATAAATTAGATTTATAAGGTATATATATATAGTATATATATATAATTTAATATACTAGTAGGGGGGATAATTAATTAGGTTAAGGACTATATTAAGTACTGCTAAGTATAATTCTAGATAGGCAAGTTAATAGAGATATTATATTTATTAAAGGATAAAGTATAAGGGTTATTAATAATATTAGCTATAGTAAATAATATTAGCTAGTTACTGTAGATCCTGTAGTTATTATTTAAAGATAATTATAGTAAAGATAGAGTAGGTTATTTATTTTTAGAAGATAACTATAACTATATATAGTTAAAAGCTAGTAAGAATTAGGGTATATAGTAAATTACTAATTTTGCAGGCTATTAGAAGATTTAGTTTAATTATAGGAAAGAGGACAGGAAGCTATTTTAAGCTAAAGTAGTATAGTTATATAGGCAGATAGTAAAGGAGTTAATAAAAAGGATATTTTTATTAATATATATAGTATCTGGCTAGCTAGTATAGGCTATAGAAATTTTAAGTATTCGATATAAGAATATAATAAATAGTAGCGTACGTAATATATTTATATATAATAGTTTAATGTATTTTGTTATATTATACTATAAGTTATTTTGGGCTATAGGGCAGGCTAAGGTTATTTACTAATATTTACTATAGGAAGTAAGTAAGTTATTAGTATAGTATTTATAGTTAGTATTACTATTTTAGTAGTAGGTATAGGGTATTATTAAAGATACTAGTATATATAGCCTATATTTATAGCTAAATAAGGTAGTTTGTAAGGCTAAGACTAGCAAGATAGAGTAAAAGGAAAGGAGGTAAGCAGAGATAAAGGCCAGGAGCAGGGAAGATAGAGTTAGTAGTAGCAGTAGTGGCTATAGTAATAATAATAATAATAATAATGTAAATACTAATATTACATTTAAAAGTTAAGTAAAGGAGCGTAATTAAATATTAGACTGTATTTATTAAATTATCTAATAGCATAGCTAATAATTATTAGGTACTATATTAAATATTAGTTTATAGAGGCAGATTACTATAGCTATAGCGTGCTGTTATTTAAATAGGGCATTTAAGGAGTTAACGTTAGATAAAGATAAAGATAATAATATAAAGGATAGCCTAGTTAATTTACAGGCAGGTTATAGAATGTATATAGCTAGTATAGTATATATATGTAAAATGCAGTAAGGGTTATTTAGTATAGTAACTATACGTAATAAGTTCCGATCGGTTAGCTGCTAGTAGTATTAGTTATTAAAGTTCCAGGATAGTAATAAGTTTATTAATAGGGCAGGCAGTATATAGTAGTAAAAGTAAAAGCAAGAGCTATTTAAAATAGAGTAGGAGTATAATTAGTTATAGCGTTTTAGACGGATATAGTAAGTTAATATTGCTAGCTAATTAAGGCAGATATTAGGTCTAGACGTAGTATTCCGTAGCTAATAAGAGGCAGTAATCTAGGCTATTATATAAGGTAAGAGTCTAATTATACAGATTACAGGCATAGAAAGGGGTAAGAGTATATTATTTATATTACTAGTATATTATTTCTATAACAGTAAAGGGGTAACTATTATAATTATACTATTAGTATTATTATAGGATAATTTATATTAGTATTATACTAAGTATTAGATTAAGATATATATTTAGGATAGTTATAGTAAGCACTAAATTGCCTCTATTATTTTTATAATACTTAAATTAGCTATAATAAAAGGGTTTAGGGAGTTTATAAACTGGTTATAATTACAAAAAGTATTAGATTGTATAGTAGTAGATAAGTACTATACCGTTTTGGACAGCACTAGCCATTTTTAGCTATAGTTATTGGAATTAGGCTAGATATTAAGCGGATAGGGCGTTTAGAAAGTGTTTTTAATAGCTATATTACTACTAGATAAGGTTAGGCGATTTTTTAAGGTAATAGGATTATTAGCTAGCTATATAAGGTTATTCTAATTACGAATAATAAGGCTAAATATTAAGTATAGAGTAGTTAATATACAGCTACTACTAAAACGCAGAGATTAATATAGGCAGCAGTAGTAGCAAAAGAGAAAAGGGGGAAATAGTAATAATAATTAAATTAAGGAAGATAAAGAGGCAGAGGATAACTATACTGTAAAGATTATATATAAGTAGTTAGATAAAAATAACTATAATTAAGTTATTATTTATACTAGCACTATTAACTAAGTAGAATAATTAGGGCGGTTATTAAAATACAGTATATACTATTCTAAGGTTAATATAATATTAGGGAAAAGGCAGTAATTAAGGTTATAGATAGAGTAAGGGCATTTAATTATAGCTATAAATATATTAGGATTAGGTATTAATATACTAGACATTTAGTTAGTTATATATGCCGGGATGCTAAGTTAATTGTAAGATTATATATAGGAAAGCGGATAAGCTAGGCAGGATAGGGGCCAGAGCAAGGCTATAGTTATTATATATTAGCCAGAGGGTAAAGTAGGTAGGTAGCTATTATTATTATTAGTTAATAAAGAGAGGGGGATAAAGGTAGTAGTATTATTATCTAAGTCTAGTTAGCCATTAAGGGAGGCAGCAGTAGACCGATTTATAAGCAGGAAGTAGTATTACTAGGTAGTTTTAGACTAGGTAATAGATAGCTAATATAATTAGGTAGATTACTAGTTTAAGTTAGAAGTAGAATGTAATATATATATATAGTAATAAGACTAAGTAGAGTTAGAGGATAATATATTATAGATTAAAATAAAGGGCAATATAAAAGTATAGGGAGTAGTAAATAGATAGTAAAAGAGAGAGGAGATAAAAGTAAATAATATTATAAAGTAATTTAAGAAGGCATAATAGAATAACTAATATAAGTAATTTAAGGCAAGATAGAAGGAAGTATAGGAAAATAAAAAGGCTAAAAGGTTTAAAGAGATTTTAGTATTTATAGTTAGCTAATATATTAGTTATTTTATAGCGGTAGGAAAGGTTAAGGAAAACCAGATTTATAGGAAAGAAAAGTATTTAGTATAGGATAAGGAGTAGTAGAAATAGGTAGAATAAAGTAAGGCAGAATAGCAGGAAGGAATATTTAAAAAGGGCATAATAGGAGATTTTTTAGGTTATTTTTAGTATAGGTTACTATAAGCAATTTATATATATTAGGAGGTATTAAGTAATAATTAGGAATTATTTAAATTGCAAAAAGATAAAGAGTATTAATATACTAGGTTATTAGTAAGTATATAGGGAATTATAAGTATAGGGTATACTAGCCAGGTAAAGGAAGTAATTAGTAAAATAGATAGAGAGTAGGAGTATAATTAGCAAGAGGCAGAGGATAAAGTAATATATAAGGCAGGGTTTATAAAATAGTTAGGGAAGACAGTTTAGTAGGGGCTATTATAAATAAGCAGGTTTTATTAATATATTTATTAGGTATTAAAATTAGTTATAAAATAAGGTATAGAGTTATATAGAGGAGTAGGATTTAAATATAATTCTTAAAAAGAGATAAATTAAGAAAATAATAATAGTAAAAAGTAATTAGAGAAGGAATATATTAAATAAAAATAATTATTAAAGTAAAGTAAAGTAAAAAGAGAAAAAAATAATAATAATTAATAGTAATAAATAGAGTAAGATTTAGATAAAAAGTAATAAAGAGATATAGGGTATAAAAAGAATAAAGAATATATAATAGAGTTATAAGGGAAGAAAGAAAGTAAGGAAAAGAGAGTAGAGGTATAGGGTAGTAAAGAGAGTAAAGAATAAGGAATAGGAAATAAATAAAATATAAAAGGTATAAAATATATAAAAGTATTATAATATATAAGAGATAAAAAAATATAAAATAAAAAGTATAAATAAAAAGAAAATAAAGTAAAGAAATAATATTTAGAAAAGAAAGAAGTAAATAAATAAATAAAAAAATAAGTTAAATAAATAAATAATATAAAAAAAAAATATAAAAAAGGATAAAATATATAATTAAGGTTAAAGTTAAGATAAGGATTTAATAGAAAATAAAATATTAAAATAAGAATAGGAGTTAAGTTTTAAGGAGAGTTATTAAAGGTAAGGGTTATTAAAGGTAAGGGTTAGTTTTTAGGGAAGGGTTAATAAAGGTAAGGGTTAGTTTTTAGGAAAGAGTTATTAAAGGTAAGGATTGTTAAAGGTAAGGGTTATTAAAGGTAAGGGTTAGTTTTTAGGGAAGGGTTATTAAAGGTAAGGGTTGTTAAAGGTAAGGGTTAGTTTTTAGGAGAGAGTTATTAAAGGTAAGGGTTAGTTTTTAGGGAAGGGTTATTAAAGGTAAGGGTTATTAAAGGTAAGGGTTAGTTTTTAGGGAAGGGTTATTAAAGGTAAGGGTTGTTAAAGGTAAGGGTTAGTTTTTAGGAGAGAGTTATTAAAGGTAAGGGTTAGTTTTTAGGGAAGGGTTATTAAAGGTAAGGGTTATTAAAGGTAAGGGTTATTAAAGGTAAGGGTTGTTAAAGGTAAGGGTTATTAAAGGTAGGGGTTGTTAAAGGTAAGGGTTAGTTTTTAGGGAAGGGTTATTAAAGGTAAGGGTTAGTTTTTAGGGAAGGGTTATTAAAGGTAAGGGTTATTAAAAGTAAGGGTTATTAAAGGTAAGGGTTATTAAAGGTAAGGGTTAGTTTTTAGGGAAGGGTTATTAAAGGTAAGGGTTATTAAAGGTAAGGGTTATTAAAGGTAAGGGTTGTTAAAGGTAAGGGTTAGTTTTTAGGGAAGGGTTATTAAAGGTAAGGGTTATTAAAGGTAAGGGTTGTTAAAGGTAAGGGTTATTAAAGGTAGAGGTTATTAAAGGTAAGGGTTAGTTTTTAGGGAAGGGTTGTTAAAGGTAAGGGTTAGTTTTTAGGGAAGGGTTATTAAAGGTAAGGGTTATTAAAGGTAAGGGTTATTAAAGGTAGGGGTTATTAAAGGTAAGGGTTAGTTTTTAGGGAAGGGTTATTAAAGGTAAGGGTTGTTAAAGGTAAGGGTTATTAAAGGTAGGGGTTGTTAAAGGTAAGGGTTATAAAGGTAGGGGTTGTTAAAGGTAAGAGTTATTAAAGGTAAGGGTTAGTTTTTAGGAGAGAGTTATTAAAGGTAAGGGTTAGTTTTTAGGGAAGGGTTGTTAAAGGTAAGGGTTGTTAAAGGTAGGGTTATAAAGATAAGAAGTAAATATAAAAAAGGAAAGAGAGAAAAGTAAAAAAGAGAGAATAAAGAAAAATAAAATATATAAGAAAGATAATGAAAAATATATATATATATTAGAGAAAGGATTTAAATAAAGAATATAAAGGGTTAGGGTTAGGATAGGGTTAGTATTAACTATCTAAGCTATCTTTGCCTTGGTGTTTTTCTCTAACTAAGATTTAGTAAGGAAGAGTGGAGATTTTTCTTAAGAACTAATAAAAAAGTAAGGAAAGTAAGAAAAGGGATATAGCTAATAAGGTAAAGGGAAAGGTAATAAAAGAGAAAGTAAAAGAAAGGTATAGCTAGAAAAAGGTAATAAAAGAGAGGATATAGCTAGAGAAGCTAGTAAAGAAAGGTATAGCTAAAAAAGCTAAAGAAAGGTATAGCTAGAAAAGCTAAAGAAAGGTATAGCTAGAAAAGCTAAGGGGAAGGGATATAAGGCTAAAATAGCCTAAGAGGGGTCTAGGAAGACCTTGTAGAGGTGTTCCAGGCTGACCTAGCTAGGCCTGTAGGGATTTCTCTTGCTATAGAAGCTGCTAAGATAGCCCTAGTTCTGGTTAAGGTTAGGCCTATAGTGGTATCGAGCTGGGCAGCTGCTAGAGGGCCTACGAGCTCCTGGAGCTTCTTATAGGTCTTGGCAGTCTCTAGGTCCATAAGGCCACCTGCAGAGATAATAATTGGCTAGAAGAAGGCCCCTAAAGACCTGTATTTCCTGCGTTTCTCCTCTGTAGCCTCTGCAAGGGTGCTATAAGGGTCCTCCCTAGCTAAATCCTTAGAAATAGCAACAATTTAGATATCGTAGTAATACTGGCTTGTTCCTAGGGTTACAGCTAGATCAGCCCTAAGGCTAGTCTCCTTATCTACTAGAGGTTCTTTTTCTACCTCTAGAGCAGGCTGGCTGCTTAGGGCTCTATAAAAGGCCCCTATAACCTTGTTATGCCTTGCAATCTACCTTCTGTTAGCGCCCTTACAGGTATCTTCATAGCCTAGGGCTGCTATAGCCCCGCAAGAGCTACAGGGCAAGCTAGGAGGCTTAATAGAGTAAAAAAGCCTGCTTCTTAGGGCTTCTGTAATCTCAGAGTCTGCAAAAGATAGGTCTTTTTTTATAGGCAGGACTCCAAGCCACTTACGGCCTAGATAGCTAGCGTTTTCTAGCCTAGCTTGCTTATAGCTAGTAGGTAGGTCCTGAAGGAAGCTCTGTAACCTGGCCTTATTAGCCCCCTTTAGTACTTCCTGGGCTGTTTTTCCTAGCCTAGGGCCTATATCTATAGGAGGCCTTTTTCTGATCTTTTCTAAGATAGGTTCAGAGGCTTCCTTAGCTGCCTAATATAGCTGTGCAGCTAGCTCCTGGTGTAGGGGGATTCCAAGACCTCCCTCTCTAATAGGGAGGGCTATTAGGTCCGGGCTGGGCTCCTTAGGGCAGTTACTAGGGCCTCTAGCTAGTAAGGCTATAATAGCCTGCCTAATCAGGCTATCTGTTTCTTCCCACAGGTCTTCCAGACCTATAGGGTCTAGCTGCCTCTGTAAATGCCTTAGAAGGAGCTGTATACTTCCCCTAAGAAGGAGCAGAGCGTGCTGCTTAGGAAGGTCTTGAAGGGCTAGTAGGGCCTCTTTTAAGGTCCTTATTTTCCCTTCTAGGAAGGCTCTTTTCGGCGCTATAGGTCCTATAAAGGAGCCTAGGGCTTTTATTCCATCCTCTTTTAGGTCCCTTATTGCTATTTCCTTGCTTTTTGCTAGGTTAAGCTGGAAAGGGGACCTAGAAAAGACCTTCCTAGCTGTCTCTAGGGTGCCGTGGGAGGCCGGGTCAAGGATATAGAGGTCATCTAAATACGCTACTAGGGTTGCTTTTAGCAGTTTAGCAGCTAGTGACTCTAATGTAGGTCGAAAGGCTAGGGAAAATAGAAGAGGTCCTAGGGGGTTACCTTGCCTAACTCCCTTAGAAGAGGCTAGGAAATAGCCTTCTTCTGTAACTAAGAGGGAGGGGCTATTATAGGCCTAAGCTGCTGCCTTATAGAAAGTAGGGGCATAAGTAGTTACTAAAGCTGCTATAGATACCCTATCTACTGAGTTAAAGGCATTAGCTAGGTCTACTGAGGTTATATGCTGGAAATTAGCACTATTAGGGCCTAAGATAGTCTCTTCTAGAAGGAAAATAGCTGGTTTAATGCCTCCTGGGCTGTTTATACCTAGCTGGAAAGGTAGCAGCATTTCTAACCTAAAGGAGGTCATAAGGATTGCTTTCATAGCTACCTTATAGATAAGGTCCCCTATAGCTATAGGCCTAACCCTACCGCCTGGCTTTTCTAGGCCTATAAGGCGGCTAGCATATAGAAGGTCAGCTCCTAGTGCTGTGCCCTGACGGATTATATCTGCTAGCAGCCTTAAGAAGGCTATTACAGGAGAATCTTCCTTAGCTACTACTAGGTCTAGAAGGGGCCTTGTCTAGCCACTAAGGCCAGGGGCTTTCTCCTTTCCTATTAACTTAATAGCTGCTATAATAGCCTTAGCTGTAATTAGCTGGCCAGGTCTTGGGCAGGTCTTGCCCTGAAAGGGGTTTTTGGAGCCAATAGGGTGCTTTTCTAGTAATATAGCCCTATTTTCAGCCGTGTTAGGCGCTACTGGGGTAGGGTCTATAAGGGCCCTAGCAGCCCGGCCTAGGTAGCCTCTTTCCAGTAGCTTAGTAGCCTTTTCAGCCGGGCTATATACTACAGGAGGTCTGGCTGCGTTAGGGCGGTCTTAGGGCTGCTGTAAGGGCTGTAGGGTCTCTAGGGTAGGGATAGAAGCAGGATAGGACTTTAATAAAGCGCCTAACCCTCCTTTCTATAGCCCTAAACCTAGGATCCTAGGGAGAAGAAGGAAGTGTAATAAAGACCTTTCTGTAGGTCTTTTTAAGAAGGCCTCTGCAGCCCTATAGGCTGTAGCTGTAAAGAGAGTAGCCTGCCTAGCATGTAGCTTCTTTTCCAGAATAGGGACCTTTGTAAAAGCTAGTAGCTTCTTTATAGGGGCCTTTTCCAGGATAGGAGCTATAGCTTGGTTATGTAGCCGCTCTAGGGTAGGCTCTTCTTGTAGGCTAGAAGAAGAGGTAGAAAAAGAGGTATAGCTTAAAAAAGACCCTTCCCTAGGCCTAGGTTAAGCCCCTTGGTCTGGGCTCTTTTCCTGACTAGGGTTAGGGTTAAGAGCCTCAGGAGAGGCCCTGCTAGAAGGTCTTCCCTTACCCTCATAGCTCGAGGACCATAGACTTGCCTCCAAGCCTAGCCTAGCCCTAGGAAGGTTATCTAGGGGAGGGTCGGTCTTGGAGGGGTCTAGGGTAGCCTC
>LJGR01000023.1:0-10073 GCA_001513835.1 Fusarium temperatum | reverse complement strand
CCTAACCCTAACCCTAACCCTAACCCTAACCCTAACCCTAACCCTAACCCTAACCCTAACCCTAACCCTAACCCTAACCCTAACCCTAACCCAGTTAAGCGTAAGAGAAGCTAAGCTGAGCTTTTTCTATTACTTTAAAAATCTCCTCCCTTTATAATAACTTCCCTTACTTTAATAACCTTCTTTTTTATAATAGCTACTCTTCCTAATACGCTTAAGCATATAAGCAAGCTAAGCTTCCCTTACTTTAATAATCTCCTTACTTTAAAATAGCTTTACTTACTTTAATAACCTTTTCTATACTCTCTTTAAATCCTACTAAGCACTCTAGCTTAGAAAATAAAAATAATAATTAGCTAAATTTAATAATATAGATTATACCCCTTTAAAGGAAGTTTAAATAACTAGCTATACTCCTTATAGCCTTACGCTAAGTATATAAGCCTAAGCTTTGCTTACTTTAATAACCTTTTCCCTTTACTACCTTTCCTAATATACTATACCTAAGTATATAAGCCTGGGCTTTCCTAACCTTAAGAACCTAGCTTTCCTCTTTATAGAAAGTTATTACTAAAAGAATTAAAATAGGGAAATTAGTAAAACTAATATTATTATCCTTAAAAGCTTTCTTTTTAGTATAAAAGCTAACTTTATCTTTAAGTTATTATTTTTAATAAGTATAATCTTAAAGTTTATAAACTATAAATTATATAATACTTTAATAGCCTCTTTTTTATAAATCTCCTTAATAGGCTTGCCTACTAGTAAGTATAATATAATAGCTAATTATATAAATTACGCTTAGGCTAATATAATTACCCTTTCTCTTTTCTTTATAACCCTGCCTATATAACTTTACCTTTTTAATACCTTTTTCTTTACCTCTTTCCCTAAAACTACTACTTAGGCTTTTAGTTTATTTATCTCCCTAAGGAAGTACTATATACTATATATCTACTATATTACTAGCTATACCAGTGCCTAAGGGAGAATACTATACTATAAGTATTTTTTATTATTACTACCTTAATAATCTAGGGCCTTACTAATATAATACAGGCTATAAGACTATTTCCCTGTTATACCCTGCTAAGCTAAAACTAAAAATACCTACTTACTAGACCTATAACTACTTTAAAAGTATAAATAAAATAATTAATAAGATATTAGGCTTTATATTAGTAATAGTTAAAGGATATTAATATAAAAACCCTAATAGGTTAGTAGTTAGTAATAAAGATATTAATAAACTTCTTTCTATTTATACTAATAAGTACTAAAAGGTCTAGAGTACTATAGGTTATAAGCACGTAATAGTTAAGGGAGCTATCTATAAGTACCTGGGACTATATATAGCCTAGATATATACCTTAAATTAAATTAAGTATACCTTTAAAGTTATTAATACTATACTTAAGCGTAAGGATACAAAGAGGACAGATCTCTATCTAAAGGCCTTATTTACCTAAGCTATTATTTTCTATTAGGAGGGCTTATTAGCCTAAACCGTTAGTCTCTAGCTATAGTTAAAGGAAAGTATTACTAAGGAATATAAGGCATAGCTAGTAGCTAGTTAGGATAAACTTGTATTTATTTATTATAAGATAGAGAAGAAAGTAGCCTAGTATAAGGCTGCAGTTAAGAAGTGCTAAATAAATACTAATTAACTTAGTATGCCTAGAGCCTAGGTACTATTACCTGTTTATAGGTAACCTTATTATAGTATGCCCTTCTGTCCTTCTATAAGACTATTTACTAACCTGACTTACTAATAATAAGAGCTATAAATATCCTGCTACTGCCTTGCTACTACTAGTACTAAATAATAAGTAGCTATATTATATAGCCTGCTATATACCTGCCCTGCAGGGCTAAAGATTAATATGCCTTAAAGGTATTAGGACTAGGCAAAGGTTATAGTTATTAGGTAATTAGGATTTCTATTTAGGTATATAATAGTATACTAGGCTAAATTATAATTACTTTTATTATCTTTTTTACTATAGGTCTTATAATGGCCCCTTATTATAAATAATATATTTTACTTAAGTATTATATATATAATTTGCTAAGCTTTTACGCTTTCTTTTTAATTTTATAACTTTATTCTGCAGGTTAGACTTATTAGCCTGTAGCTACATGCCTCTAGCTTTAAGTTATTTTATTATATTTTAGGGTTTAGATAGCTTAGCCTTAAGTTATAAGGCCTTATTTTAACTATTTAGTAAGGCAGTTATCCTAGGGGTATTTGCCTTTATCTTCTGTAGCTAATATTATTAGCCTATATAGAAATATTAGTAATAACTACAGTGCTAATATAGTCTTATTCTTTAGTATAGACTTACCTGTATTTAGTTTACTATTAAGATACGCTACTATAACCTCTCTAACCCTACCTTTCTATAAGCAAGCTAAGCTTCTCTCCCTCTAATAACCTCCCTACACTGCAGTAGCTTCTCTTCCTAATGCGCTTAAGTATATAAAACTACCTACCTTCCCTTACCTTTATAACCTCCCTACGCTGTAGCAGCTTCTTTTTCCTAATATACTTAAGTATATAAGACTGCTAAGTTTCTCTTACTTTAATAACTAATAACCTTTACTATAGCTTCTTTTCCTAATATACTTAACTAAATAAGACTACTAAGCTTTCTTTACCTCTTTCCTAATATATATATAACTATATAAGCATTAAGTAAAAATATACTAAGATTTAAATAAAGAGAATTATAACTTCTCTTTTTTTATAACTTTTACTATAATAGCTTTTTCTTCCTAATACGCTTAAGCATATAAAACTGCCAAGCTTCCCTTACCTTTAATAATCTCTATACTTTATAATAGCTTCCTTTACTTTAATAACCTCCTTTATACTCCCTTTAAATCCTGCTAAGCGCTTTGGCTTAAAAGATAAAAATAATAATAAGCTAAATTTAATAATATAAATTATACTTCCTTAAAGAAAGTTTAGGTAACTAGCTATACTCCTTATAGCCCTACGCTAAGTATATAAGCCTAAGCTTCCCTTCCCTCTATACCTCTATAACCTTTACTATAACTTCTCTTCCTAACGTGCTTAAGTATATAAGACTGCTTACCTTCCCTTACCTCTATAACCTCCTTACGTAGCAGTAGCTTCTTCTTCCTAATACGCTTAAGTGTATAAGACTGCTAAGCTTCTCTTACTCTAATAACCTCTGCTATAGCTTCTTTTCCTAACGCGCTTAAGCGTATAAGACTGCTAAGCTTCTCTTACTTTAATAACCTTTGCTATAGCTTCTTTTCCCGATACGCTTAAGTGCATAAGACTGCTAAGCTTCTCTTACTCTAATAACCTCTACTATAGCTTCTCTTCCTAACGCGCTTAAGCGCATAAGACTACTAAGCTTTTTTTACTTTAATAACCTTTACTATAGCTTCTCTTCCTAATGCACTTAACTAAATAAGATAGCCAAGCTTCCCTTACCTCTATAACCTCCCTACGCTATAGTAGCTTCTTTTTCCTAATATACTTAAGTATATAAGACTGCTAAGCTTTTTCTCTTACTTTAATAACCTTTACTATAGCTTTTTCTTCCCAACGCGCTTAAGCGTAAGACAAGCTAAGCTTCTTCTTTTACTTTAATAACCTTTACTATAGCTTCTCTTCCTAATGCGCTTAAGTGTATAAGACTGCTAAGCTTTTTTTACTCTAATAACCTATACTATAGCTTCTCTTCCTAACGTGCTTAAGCGTATAAAACTGCCTACCTTCCCTTACCTCTATAACCTCCCTATACTATAGTAGCTTTTTCTTCCTAATATACTTAAGTATATAAGACTGCTAAGCTTTTTTTACTTTAATAACCTTTACTATAGCTTCTCTTCTTAACGTGCTTAAGCATATAAGACTGCTTACCTTTCCTTACCTCTATAACCTTTTTACGCTATAGTAGCTTTTTCTTTTTAATGCGCTTAAGCGTATAAGACTGCTAGGCTTTTCTTACTTCTTTCCTTTTAATAACCTGCTTCTTAGCAAGTTACTACTAAAATAAGGGGAAGTTAGTAAAACTAATACTATTATCCTTAAGGGCTTCTTTCTGGTATAAATACTTAACTTTATCTTTAAGCTTATTATCTTTAAGTGTAATCTTAAAGTTATTAAAGAGAAATAGGATTTATTTCTATAAACTGTAAATTATATACTATAAATAGGGTTTCTAAGCTTTACTAACCTCCTTATTATATATTTCCTTAATAGCTTATTTACTAGTAAGCCCTAGCTACTAGTCTTATTTTATAGTATAGATTAATATATACTTAAGCTACTAATAAGAAATACTACTATAACCCCTTTAACCTTACTACTCTTATAGGTTATCTTTAGATACTAAAAGGTAAAGGTACTAATAGATTTAGTTAATAAATAAGATAAGGTTAGGTAGGTATATATCTAGCTTTAAATAGGTTTACAGATCCTAGGTTAAGACTATATCTATAACTCTATTTCTTACCTTAGTATTATTAGGAATAGTCTTATATAGGTTAATAATATATATATAAAGGACTATATAATAAAGTCTATAGGTAGTTATATTTAAGTAGCTATTTATTTTATTAGGATTTAGGAAATAGATTATTTACTAAAAGAAGTAATAGTATAAAATATAAAAAAAGCATTTTACTATAATATTTAAGTTCTTACTATACTCCTTAAATGCTATAATAGCCTTATTAGCCTTAATGTAAAAATGTAAGTTTATAATATATTTATAGCTAATTATATTATAGTTTATAGTCTATGCCTATTTAAAGTAGGTTAAAGTATACTTAATAAAGGATTTATAGTTCTTTAAAGGTCTGTATTCTTAGCCCTAAATAGCTATTACCTAAGCTTATATACTAGCTAGGGAGAACTTAAATATATTTATATTTAGTATAGGGTAGTTAGTACCTTTAAATAGTGCTTTATATGCCGATTTCTTATAGCTATGGATTAGAAGCTGTGTAAGGATACTAAAGATATTCTTAGCCTGTAACTATATACTAATATTACTATTAATAGTAAGGCTAACTACCTAGTTAATAAGGTATCTAGACTACTACTATAATAACACTTCCTGCTAGTATATCCTAATAATAAGCTATAGTACCTAGAGCTAATCTATAGCCTAGTCCTTTAGCTAGAGCTTATCCTAGTTTATTATAATTAGTAAGAAGAAGGTAAACCCCTGCTATTCTATAGACTGGGCTATATTAAGACTAATCTTACCTCTAGAGATAAGAGGCATAACTAGTATAGTTAGTATCCTAGCTAGTGTATATAGCTAATAATTAGTAAAATGCTAAAGAGTAAGCATCATAATAGTATAAAGTAATACTACTGCTTATAGCGTACCTAGGTCTTATACTTAGTATAATATAATATAGTCTATAAGCTAGAAATACTTATTAATATTCTGCTATATAAAGGTATTAAAGTCTATAGCCTAAAGTATATAATAGGTATTTTAGTTTAGTATTATAGCTATAGGACCTGGCTAGTTAGGTAGCTAGTTTACTTACTAAATAAGTTATTACTAAGACTTCTTTACTAGCTCTAACTAGGCTACAAGTACTATTATAATATAAAGCTTAATTTACTAGCTATACCCCTATAACAGGTCCTAAAGGTTACTGGCTATCTACGTAATTAACTATAAAAGTATATACTTTGCTTTCTAGTAGCTATATTTAATTCTGCCTATTTAGGCCATAGTGTCCTAGGCCTCTTTACTATACCTAAGGTTAAAGATATTATTATATAAAAAGGCCTAGATTGTAGCTATATTATAGTTTCTTTTCTTTATAGTATAGGATTATATATATAAAATACTATAGTAAAAGATAAAACTAGTTTTCCTAGGCTTTAAGGTAATAGAAATAGAATCTTATAGTAAATAAACTAAATACTTTATTATAATAGCTTATAGGATTTAGAAAGGCTATTAACTATTTTTAATAGCCTCCTTTTTATTACTATCCCTTCTACCTAGAGCTTATCTATCTTTACTACTACTACTTTTACCTTGCCCTTCCTAACCTCCTTAAGAATTACTAGTTTTATTATCCTAGCTAGAGACCTAGTTAGGAATAGCACTGTTCTCCTTAGGCAGTGTTACTATTATACTATCCTTTTTAGGTAGTGCTGCTATTATACTATCCTTTTAAGGCAATGCTATCTTAAGTAAAGCCTCCTTAGATAGCCTAAAGAGAAAACGCAGGGTATTATACTAATAATACTACTAGGCTAGAATAGTATATCTATATTTTATAAGGACTAGCTTAAATATAATATTAATAAGCTAGGTTTTTCTTAATTCTATTAGGTTAAGAATACTAGCTACTAGCTTTAACTTAAGGCTAATAACTTTATATTTAGTATAAAATTATTATAGTACCTTTATAATGCTATAGTTAGTAAACTAACTTTTTAGCTTAGTATTCTTTTAACTGTAAAGGTAAATAGTATTACTAAATTACTATAGCTTATTAGTATTTTCTATTTCTTAAAGACTTTTATTACTACTAGGTTAATAGCCATTTACTACCTTATTACGCTTTATATAATAAAGTATTTCCTTTATAATATTTTATAGTATAGGAAGGGTTTAATTACTATATAGTATATTAATATATAACCCTTATACTGCTACTAAGCCTATTAACTCCTTAGCAATATATAATACTACCTTGGTAAAGTTAAAGTTTTTAACTATATAATATTTAAATTACCTTTTAATCTTATTAATACTTAGCTTAATAAAGCTATTAAAGAATAGCTTACTTTATTTATTATTTAGAGGTACTAGGCTTTTATTTTTATACTTTTTATTATATAGCTACAGGAAGAATATATAAATTATTTATAGGGGTTTATATAAAAGGATAGTATATAGGATTTAGTATATTAGGACCTGTTTAATTTTCTTTCTTATATATATACATACGTAAATATAAATAGACTTAGTAAAGAGAAGACTTAGCTAGGGTATAGTATATATATCTAATAGCCCTTTTAGAGTATATAGGTCTTTTATAATATATAAAAAGCTATTAATATTATAAGTAATAGGCTTTAGCTTTTACTTTAGTATATTATCTTTATAGAGGCAGACCTTAGTATCTAACCAGAGTCTATCTTCTGGCTAGCCTATAAACTAAGCCTCTAGCTAGCTAGCTAGAGGTAGCTAGTTATAATAAAGGCCTATAACTAAAGCATTAAGCAGTTAGATAGTCCGGTTTAGGCTAAACTATTATTACTGCTTATTATACTTAGTAAAGGATACCTTAGTAATACTAGCGCTAGCGCTAGATACTGCCTATATGTTCTGTAAGCTTAAATAGTAGTAGCAGGTTATAAGATAGGATACGTTCTGGTCTTTATATTAATCTGCTAGGTATAGTACTAAACTAGTAGTAAGGATATAGAAAATACATTAAGCTAGTTTTTTTCTTTTATTTAGGCCTTTCTCTTTAACCTAGTTATAGATTTTATTATATATTAGTAGTTCTGTAAGAATGTAGTTAGCTTACTTTTTATTATTTATTAGTATATTTATAGTATTAGAATTAACTTGCTTTTTATTATTTATTAGTATATCTATAGTATTAAAATTAGCTTACTTTTTATTATATATTAGTATATTTATAGTATTAGGTTTAGCTTACTTTTTATTATTTATTAGTATATCTATAGTATTAGAATTAGCTTACTCTTTATTATATATTAGTATATCTATAGTATTAAGTTTAGCTTACTTTTTATTATATATTAGTATATTTATAGTATTAAGTTTAGCTTGCTTTTTATTATATATTAGTATATCTATAGTATTTAAGGGTAAATAGTTAGTAAACTAAGTTTACTATAAGGAAATTAAATATTTAACCTAGATTAGGGTTTAGATATATATAATATATCTTATTTAATAGTAATAATAATAAATATAGCTTTAAAGATAATAATAATAATTACTTAGGGAATATAGTAATTAGTTTTATAAGGCTTTAAGTACTACTTAAAGAGGTATAATATAGTATACTAAAGCTTAACTCCCTTAAAGATATTCTTCTTTTAGAAGCTATAGGTAAATACATAAATAGTAAAAAGTATTATATAATAGATTTTTAAGCTTAGTTTAAGCAGAGGCTTACTAAAGGTAAGTAAGAAAAAGAAATACCTTTTCTCTTAGACTTAAATTATATTCTTAGCTTACCTCTAGCTTTCTAGCAGTTTAGAGCTATAATAAAGATATTAATTAAAGCTTAGATAATAGTAATAATAAGTTATAGCTTAGAGTCTTTTTAGCGCTTAGGGTTAGAGGTATAATATACTAAGTCTAGAGTTAGATTTACTTTAAAATATTAAGTTTACTTAGGAAATAAATTTAACCTTATTATTATCTTAAGCGCCTATAAGTTATAGGTCTTAATAAGATAATAGCTAATTAGTACTTTATATATTTAGCTTTATTAATAATATATTAGGTTTATAGCCTTTAATTTATTAAGTAAGTACTTTACCTTGCTTCTAGGCGCTTTAGTAAATTTTTAGTATAATATTATATATTTAATAGTATTCTTAGCTAGCTAATTAATATTATTTATATAGTATTTATAACGTAATATACTTAATTAGTATTAAGAGCTTATAAATATATTTCTTTCTTTATTTTATAACCCTTTTATTTCTTATTTAAAAAAAAAGAAAAAAAAAGTTAATAAAAAGAGTTATAGTACTTAAGGAGTAAACTAATAATATAATACTAATAAGTAGAAAAAGGTTAATAGTTTTACCTTTTACTAAAGCTAGGTTTACTAAATATATTTATTTACCTAACTATACTAAAAAGTTATTTTAAGCTAAAGAAGCTAGATTATCCTTATACTATACTTAAGATAGCTAAGGTATTATAGCTACTTAATATAATAAGGGTTTACTAGTATCTTTAGATATATACTTATTTACTACTAATAACTATAATATATTAAACGCTAGATTAAGCTAGCTAGTCTTATAAAGAACACTTTACCCTAAATAATATCTTAATATAGGTATTTAAAGCAGCTTACTATTTAGCTTCCTTTTAGATTTTACTCCTTGCCCTGTTTTAAATATAGATATTATAGGCTTACTAAGATAATATACTAAGGTATAAGATATATAAAACTAATAAAAGAATATCTTTAAAAAATATAAAAAGAAGCTTAGTGCCTTTTTAAAATTATAGTTTATAGGCTTTACTAATAAAAGTATATTAAAAGATTAGGCCTATAAAACTGCTAAGCGCTTACTTTTTAGTTATAATAATAAGGCAAACTTAAAGATAAAGAGCTATAGTATAAGTTATATAGAAAGGCTATTTTTTCCTTTAGGTATACTCTTAGGAAGTACCTAGCTCTTTAAGGATTTAACCTAGGGCTTACTATATATAGTAAACTACTATAAAGGCAGTAATAAAGGCAGTAATATTCCCTTATAACTATTTACTAAACCTATTTTCCTGCAGGTCTCCTAGACTAATAATAAACTTATTATAATATAACTAAGCAGAGGTCTATAAGTATTAAAGTAAGCTAAAGGTAAAAATAAAAAGCTAATTACTTTAGTTAAGGCATTATAAATAAAGACTAAACTTAGGGACTATTCTAAAAAAAGATAGATAGCCTTTAATACCCTGGCTATTACTTAAAGGCTTTAAGAAAGGGACTTTAAAAGCAAGTTATCCTTTTAAGAAATCTATATTATAAGTACTACTATCCTATATAATATATTTAGTAATTAGGGCTAGAAATGGCTTAGTAATATACTAATATATCTTTATAGCTATTACCTATAATATTACTTTACTAATCTTAACTATAATATAAGTAAGGTAATAAATAAGATATATAAGGATAGGCAGGTAATACTATTTAACTTTACTTTATATTAGGCTTAGGCTATTTAGTATAATATTTATTATATATTAATAATTAATAATATTTAACTAATTAATATAAAGGTATTACTTATCTGTAAATAGGATTACTAGTTAAGCCTATTTATAGTA
>LJGR01000022.1:0-12069 GCA_001513835.1 Fusarium temperatum | reverse complement strand
AATTAATCTATTAATAATTAATCTATTAATAATTAATCTATTAATAATTAATTTATTAATATTTTATAGCTATAAGCTAATACTATTAATTATAGATAATATAGGTCTATTTATAAAACTGCTCTAGCTTCTATTTATTATTTATAAAGTATATTGTTATATATATACTAGGGGGCAAGTATAGTAGTATTTAAGGAGGCACTATAAGTTAATACAGGCAGCAGAAAGAAGCAAGATTATTATAATAATCTAACATAACCCTAATATTATAATAAAGCAAAGCAATTTAGTAATATAGCTACTGCTATTACTAATAATTAACCCTATACTATTTATCTATTTACTAAGCCAGAAGATTAGATATAGTAAGGAAGGGTATTTATATATAGTTAGTATAATATAAGGTATATAGAAACATTACTAGGAAAAGTACTAATAGATTAATCCCTAAGGAAAGGGGGGAAGTACCTAGAAGCAAGCTATAGAGGTATAGTAAGTACTGTGGCAGATTAGGGTATAGTATTAACGGTTATTTAGTAATAGGCTAGGTAGTAGCTAGTTTAAGGTTAGGTTTAGTAAATAAGCTAGCTAAGTAATACCTAAGGAGGCGGCTATTATTAACTAGATAAACTGTATAATAAAGTAGTAGTAGTACTAGTTTAAAATAAAGAATAAGGAAAAGATTAAAGTAGTTAATATAAGGATAGATACTAATATATAGTTAAAGTATATTAAGTAGGCAATATATTTAAAAGGATTTAACTTAAAAGCTATATAGTATTTAATTAAGCCAGTAAGTAAGTATAAGTATATATTACAGTTAATACTAAATAGTTTAATGTAAGTAATAAACCGAGCCTATACTATAGCCATACTAGCGCAAGTTAGTAGCTAGGTATTATTTAAGGTACAGTAAAAAAAAGTAAATAAGAAGCTAAGGTAACTATTTAATAACTAAATAGAGGATAATATATAGGCATAGTATATAGCTATTTAAACTAAGTTAGTATATTATATATACTGTATTAAGGATATAGTAAATAAAGATAGGCCTAGATATTAATTATTAAAGTAGCAAAGTAAGCCACTTAATAAATTAGGTAAAATTATTAAAGTATATATTAATAATCTAGATATATAGCTATTAAATAAGGACTAAGTAAATAGGTTAGTATTACAGGTTATAATAGTATTATTAGACTACTGTTTAGCAGCTAGGAAGTATTATAGTACTATTATTAGTAGATTAGTAGTAATAAGTATTTAAAAGGATAGTAGTTAGATAGATATATTAGATTATATACTAATATATTCTGCTGTTATTAAGATTGCCTGTACTATAGTTATATACTAATTATATATAGAGAAATAGGCTAAAGTAGCCTAGTTAAAGCAGGTTAAGATAGATAAGTAGTAGTAAGAGGACAGGTTATTAAATAAGAAAGAAGCCTAGGAAGAAGTAAAAAAGAAAGCTATAAGTATATTTTGTATTATATGTAAGAAGGTATAGCAGTTTATAATAATTACGTTAGGTAATACTAAGGCTAAGCCTATGCTAATAAATTAGATTTATAAGGTATATATATATAGTATATATATATAATTTAATATACTAGTAGGGGGGATAATTAATTAGGTTAAGGACTATATTAAGTACTGCTAAGTATAATTCTAGATAGGCAAGTTAATAGAGATATTATATTTATTAAAGGATAAAGTATAAGGGTTATTAATAATATTAGCTATAGTAAATAATATTAGCTAGTTACTGTAGATCCTGTAGTTATTATTTAAAGATAATTATAGTAAAGATAGAGTAGGTTATTTATTTTTAGAAGATAACTATAACTATATATAGTTAAAAGCTAGTAAGAATTAGGGTATATAGTAAATTACTAATTTTGCAGGCTATTAGAAGATTTAGTTTAATTATAGGAAAGAGGACAGGAAGCTATTTTAAGCTAAAGTAGTATAGTTATATAGGCAGATAGTAAAGGAGTTAATAAAAAGGATATTTTTATTAATATATATAGTATCTGGCTAGCTAGTATAGGCTATAGAAATTTTAAGTATTCGATATAAGAATATAATAAATAGTAGCGTACGTAATATATTTATATATAATAGTTTAATGTATTTTGTTATATTATACTATAAGTTATTTTGGGCTATAGGGCAGGCTAAGGTTATTTACTAATATTTACTATAGGAAGTAAGTAAGTTATTAGTATAGTATTTATAGTTAGTATTACTATTTTAGTAGTAGGTATAGGGTATTATTAAAGATACTAGTATATATAGCCTATATTTATAGCTAAATAAGGTAGTTTGTAAGGCTAAGACTAGCAAGATAGAGTAAAAGGAAAGGAGGTAAGCAGAGATAAAGGCCAGGAGCAGGGAAGATAGAGTTAGTAGTAGCAGTAGTGGCTATAGTAATAATAATAATAATAATAATGTAAATACTAATATTACATTTAAAAGTTAAGTAAAGGAGCGTAATTAAATATTAGACTGTATTTATTAAATTATCTAATAGCATAGCTAATAATTATTAGGTACTATATTAAATATTAGTTTATAGAGGCAGATTACTATAGCTATAGCGTGCTGTTATTTAAATAGGGCATTTAAGGAGTTAACGTTAGATAAAGATAAAGATAATAATATAAAGGATAGCCTAGTTAATTTACAGGCAGGTTATAGAACGTATATAGCTAGTATAGTATATATATGCAAAATGCAGTAAGGGTTATTTAGTATAGTAACTATATATAATAAGTTCCGATTAGTTAGCTACTAGTAGTATTAGTTATTAGAGTTCCGGGATAGCAATAAGTTTATTAATAGGGCAGGCAGTATATAGTAGTGAAAGCAAAAGTAAGAGCTATTTAAGACAGAGTAAGAGTATAACTAGTTATAGCGTTTTAGATAGATATAGTAAGTTAACATTGCTAGCTAATTAAGGCAAATATTAGGTCTAGACGCAGCATTCTGTAGCCAATAAGAGGCAGTAATCCGGGCTATTATGCAGAGTAAGAGTCTAATTATACAGATTATAGGCATAGGAAGGGGCAAGAGTATATTATTTATATTACTAGTATATTATTTCTATAATAGTAAAAAGGTAACTATTATAATTATACTATTAGTATTATTACAGGATAATTTATATTAGCATTATACTAAGTATTAAATTAAGATATATATTTAGGATAGTTATAGTAAGCACTAGATTGCCCCTATTGTTTTTATAATACCTAAATTGGCTGTAATAAAAGGGTTTAGGGAGTTTATAAACTAATTATAATTACAAAAAGTATTAAATTATATAGTAGTAGATAAGTGCTATGCTGTTTTAGACAGCACTAGCCATTTTTAGCTATAGTTATTAGAATTAGGCTAGATATTAAGCGGATAGGGTATTTAGAAAGTGTTTTTAATGGTTACATTACTACTAGATAAGGTTAGGCAATTTTTTAAGGTAATGGGATTATTAGCTAGCTATATAAGGTTATTCTAATTATAAATAATAAGGCTAAATATTAGGTATAGGGTAGTTAATATGCAGCTACTACTAAAATATAGAGATTAATACAGGCAGTAGTAGCAGCAAAAGAGAAAAAAGGGAAATAGTAATAATAATTAAATTAAGAAAGATAAAAAGGTAAAGAATAACTATACTGTAAAGATTATATATAAGTAATTAAATAAAAATAACTATAGTTAAGTTATTATTTATACTAGTACTATTAACTAAGTAAAACGATTAGGGCGGTTATTAGAATATAGTATATACTATTTTAAGGTTAATATAATATTAGGGAAAAGGCAGTGATTAAGGTTATAGATAGAGTAAGGGTATTTAATTATAGCTATAAATATATTAGGATTAGGTATTAATATACTAGATATTTAGTTAGTTATATATACTAGGATGCTAAGTTAATTATAAGATTATATATAGGAAAGCGAACAAGCCAGGCAGGATAGGGGCTAGAGCAAGGCTATAGTTATTATATATTAGCCAGACGGTAAAGCAGGTAGGCAGCTGTTATTATTATTAGTTAATAAAGAGAGGGGAATAAAGGTAGTAGTATTATTATCTAAGTCTAGTTAGCTATTAAGGGAAGTAGCAGTAAACCGATTTATAAGTAGAAAGTAATATTACTAGGTAGTTTTAAACCAGGTAATAGATAGCTAATATAATTAGGCAGGTTACTAGTCTGAGTTAAAAGCAAAATATAATATATATATATAGTAATAAGACTAAGTAGAGTTAGAGGATAATATATTATAGATTAAAACAGAGGGCAATATAAAAGTACAGGGAGTAGTAAATAGATAGCAAGAAAAGAAGGAGATAAAAGTAAATAATATTATAAAGCAATTTAAAAAGGCATAATAGAATAACTAATATAAGCAATTTAAGGCAAGATAAAAGGAAGTATAGGAAAATAAAAAGGCTAAAAGGTTTAAAGAGATTTTAGTATTTATAGTTAACTAATATATTGGTTATTTTATAGCAGTAGGAAAGGTTAAGGAAGACTAGATTTATAAGAAAGAAGAGTATTTAGTATAGGATAAAGAGTAATAAAGATAGGTAAAATAAAGCAAGGCAGAATAGTAAGAAGGAATATTTAAGAAAGGCATAATAAGAGATTTTTTAGGTTATTTTTAGTACAGGTTACTATAAGTAATTTATATATATTAGGAAGCGTTAAGTAATAATCAGGGATTATTTAAATTGTAGAAAGATAGAGAATATTAATATACTAGGTTATTAGTAAGTATATAGGGAATTATAAGTATAAGGTATACTGGCTAGGTAAAGGAAGTAATTAGTAAAATAGATAGAGAGTAGGAGTATAATTAGTAAGAGGTAGAGGATAAAGTAATATATAAGGCAGGGTTTATAAAATAGTTAGGGAAGACAGTTTAGTAAAGGCCGTTGTAAATAAGTAGGTTTTATTAATATATTTATTAGGTATTAAAATTAGTTATAGAATAAGGTATAGGGTTATATAGAGAAGTAGGATTTAAATATAATTTTTAAGAAAAGATAAATTAAGAAAATAATAATAGTAAAAAGTAATTAAAGAAGGAATATATTAGATAAAAATAATTATTAAAGTAAAGTAAAGTAAAAAGAGAAAAAAATAATAATAATTAATAGTAATAAATAGAGTAAGATTTAGATAAAGAGTAATAAAAAGATATAAGGTGTTATGACCTAACGGGTAGAAGCGCTTACATCACGTGTACCCCACTTATTTTTACTAATCGCCAGGTGGCTTACGCTTTAACCCTGTCAGCACCGTGAGCCTTGCAATGCGGCTCATAATATCGACTCACGACTCACTGCAAGCCCGGCTCACGACACCGTAAGCCGCCCAAGTATATATACACATTTATTTAGCACTAGATAGAACTTAGCTTACCAGCTATTAATAACACTTCTTTACCTTAATAAGCCTTACCTGTACTATTGACTATTAAGAGACGTGACTTTAAACTAACGTGCTCAGTACAACGCCCTACGCAATCTGCAAATATAAACCTAGTACGGACTAGTTTCCCTGTTTAAAACCCTAACCGTCATACGTTAATAGCTCTTGTTCAGAACGTACTGCGTTTACACTAAGCAATATCATACTGTCAAGATATCTAGCAACACCGGTCCAGCACCTCCTTACACTAGAGCACCACCCAGCAACGCCAAAATAGCAGCTAAAGTTCAGCAGCTTTACAACACAATTCGAACCTTGCAAGCTTAGATAAATAACCAGCAGAATGCTGCGACAACTAACAACGGCAGTAATAAGCAACGAGGAAGAGACCTTAGCAAAGCTCTGAAGCCACCTAAGCCAGAACCCTTTAAAGGACAGGCAACTGACATAATTCTATTCCTTACCCAAATAAAAGGATACTTCCGCCTGTTCCTAAACAAATTAGACACTACTACCAAGAAACTCTTATTTACTATACCCCTGATCTAAGGAAGTGCTAAAGAATGGTTTGAACCTATAATAAGGGACTACCTTAAGAACAAGGAAAACCTTTAAGACCAAGATACCTAGAATATCTTTATAGACTGGGATAATTTCAAACAAGCACTTAAGGATAATTTTAGAGTAGTTAATAAGGAACGACAAGCCGCAGCTAAACTTCTCGCGCTTAGATAGCAGAAGTTATGCGCCGCACACTCAGCTAAGTTCCGACAGCTAGCAGCCAAGACTTAGTAGGACAATAATGCCCTTATAGAAATCTACTACTGAAGTCTTAAAGAAGAAGTTAAGGACAAACTGTACCTTACAGACAGACCTAATAACCTAACGACTTATATTACCATGGCAATTAAAATCGACAAACGACAGTATGAACGCAGACAAGAGAAAGCTAACTATAAACGTAGGAACGACTTTAACCCTTATTACCCTAACCAGCAACGCAACGACGATTACCAGGGTAACTCTCGTAACCAAGGACAACAACGAGGTAACCAGCGTAACAACACCTCATACAGGATACAGTCAGGCCCTATAACGCTAGGGGCCACTTAACCGGATAACCAAGGACACAAGCCAAGAGATATGTCCAGATGCAAGTACTACAACTGCAACAACTTCAGACATATAGCACGACAATGTCTAGAACCACACAAGCCACGAGACCCGAATCAAGGTAAGCAAACTTTAGGACTAACTCAGCAGATAGAGCCACAGATGGCCCCAAGAACCCAAACGTTAGGAATAACACGAGGTATGTACGACATAGCGGAAATAACTGCCCTATACAAAGATAACATGCCTAAAGACGGATAGAATCCAAGCAAAGGAAGTTCTATCAGGGAACCACAAGACGGATTCCCTACGTACAAAGACGCCAAGACAGGAAACACACCTTAGATTCCTATACTACACAAGACTAAGTCAAACGAATACCAAAAGGAGATAAGGAAAGACCTAGCCTATCAAGAAAAAGAATAGAGAAAATAGCAAGAAATCCGCAAAAGAAACAAAGAAGAGAAACTCGCAAAACTACAAATCTTGGAAATAATAAGACAGAAAAAAACGATTGCCCTTAACACGGAACTATCGCAAACGTTACAGACAGTAGATAATATCCCCATTAGAACCAAGCTGGCAAGGAACGAAGCAAGATAGAAACAGGAAGTCAAAGACAGGAACGACATCTAACAATCCTACCACCGACAATCCCGGAGTATAGGACACAGGGGAGGATTAGCACGAGCTACAGCTTAATACCTCCGAAAACGAGACAAGGAAATTGCAAGGATATAGACTCAAGACTACGAAGAAAGATACGACGAGCAGGGACTCAGAACCTTTAAAACCTATAATAATCTCTGCATATAAGGAGCAAGAGAACACGCTAATACAAAAGAAGGAAGCACAGTCTACGTTAGAGCCTATTACACTAATAACGCACTTAACCCGCGACACAGGGAACCTGATTTTAATATATAAGATAATATCCAGACAATGCTAACAAACCCTAGACATAATGAAATCTTATGGGTATTATGCAGAAACTACTGGTGTAAATAATACAAGCAGGAAAAACTGGATAACGATTATTTCCCGGTCACTATAGAAGGAATACCTAACGACAAACCCTACTTAAGGGAAGAAACAGAAGGGTATCTAGTTAATATATAGTACAACTAGCTTAGAGTCGCAGAACTACGATTTAGTATACCACTCTATAGACAGATCTACAAGACCAAGGATCTCCTAGACGGAATTAAACGGTTGCAATAAATGATCAAAGACGCGGAAAAAGAGTTCGAAGGAATAACTTAAGGAAAGTACGCAAACAAAAAGGCAGCGTTAATCAACGACACTAGCTCAGAAGACACTAACGAACTGTAATGTCAATGGGAGGCAGACGGCCTATACCTAAACGACAACGACATACCGTCCAGATAAGCAACCTTAGACAAAGGAATTAACAATAAATTAGAAGAATAATATCAACGACAATTATTCGATAAAGAATTTATTAACGACTGCACCGACAGCAAAGGATATTGCAATAGTAACTGCAAGAAGACTTACTGCAATGCCTCGGGAAAAGACAGACGCCATCTGTAACAGAGCCACAGATAAGCAAAGAGCAACGTCTACAACAAGACGCAAGTGCTCTGGGAGTAATGCAAACAGCAAGCACACAAACCCGCCTAGTGCTACCCGTTCAGATCAAGGGAAGATAGCTAAAAGCGTAGGTCAATAGTAAAGCATAACGAAGCTTTATTAACCCAGAAATAGTCACGGAGCTTAGAATACCATGGAAGAAGAAGTTATTACCTTACCCGTTAGTCAATGCGGAAGGACAGCTTTTCGACTATAACGACGGCATCATAGACCAAGAGACTGATCATCTCAAGATCTTTATTAAAGGAAAGAAACAAAGAGTGGATTTCGACATTATACCTCTAGGACAGGATACAGATATCCTCCTAGGTATAACATGGCTTAAACGAGAAAACCTATCTATCAATTAGAGGAATGGCCAGGTTACCTTCCCCAGTAACCCCAACAACAATAGAAAGACAATCACAAAGAATAACAAGAGATCTCAAACCCTGACCGCCGGAGAAGGCATAGGCACGCATGGTATAAAGCAACCACTACCTCCAAGAGGAGTACAACACAAGCACAAGAAAGGCACACAAAGCAGAAAACAGATCCTAGGCATTCTCTAACAATAAGATCCAAGAAAGGAATTAACACCAGCAAACGGCCAGGACAGACTAGCGAATGTACCGGAAGAATACCGAGTATACAATAAACTATTTGCAGAAGAACTAGATACAGGAATTCCTAAACATAGCAAATAGGACTACAAAATTAACCTTACAGACAATAACTTACTATTTTAGAAGTTGTATTCGCTTAACGAGAGAGAGCTGGAAGTACAAAAGAAATACATTGACGAGATGCTAGCAAAGGGCTATATCAGGGAATCTAGCTTATCCTTAGCAGCAACTATGTTCTTTATACTAAAGAAAAACGGAAAGGACAGACCCGTTATTAACTACCGACCGGTCAATGTACGTACCATTAAGGATCGAACCTCACTTCTGCTTATCACGGAACTTAAAGATTAATTACAAGGCAAAAAGATCTTTACCGCTCTAGACCTTAAAAGCGCGTATAACCTAATCCGTATTAAAGAAGGAAACAAGTAGAAAATAGCATTTAGAACTAGATTCAGACTCTTCAAATACGTAGTAATGCCCTTCGGTCTTACCAATGCACCTGCAACGTTTCAGCAGATAATTAACAGTGTACTTTAACAGTACCTCGATATCTTTATAGTCTGTTACCTAGACGATATCCTAATCTTCTTGGATAGCGAAGAAGAACACAAGGAACATATCTACAAGGTCTTAAAAACATTATAAGATACTAAACTACTGGTCAAACTAGAGAAAAGTCATTTTCACGTTACGAAGGTAAACTATCTAGGACACACCATTACACCCGGAGAAATCAGAATAGAAGAAAAGAAGATCTCCGCAGTATCAGAATGGAAGGTACCTAATAACATCAAGGAAACGCAAGCCTTCTTAGGCTTTGCTAATTACTATTAACGATTTATTAAGGATTTTAGCAAAATTGCAAATCCTCTAATAAAACTTACCAGGAAGGATAAACCCTTTATATAGAACGATAAGACTTAGGCAGCCTTTGAACGGTTAAAAGAAGCTATCGTTAGCAGACCAGTGTTAGCTATCTTTAACCCAGACAGAGAAATCGAACTAGAGACGGACTTATCGGACTTCGCTCTAGGAGGATAAATCGGTTAACGAGACAACGCAGGAAAATTACACCCTATTGCATTTTACTTACATAAGCTATACGGAGCAGAACTTAACTACCCGATCTACGATAAGGAGTTTTTAGTAATTATTAACTGTTTTAAGGAGTTCAGACACTACCTTATGGAAAGTAAGCACTAAGTTAAGGTCTACACCGACTATCAGAACATCTCTTACTTTGCCACGACACATGAACTCAATCGACGATAACTACGCTACGCGGAATACCTATACGAATTTGATTTTGTAATTATCTACTGCAAAGGATTAGAGAACGGAAGAGCAGACGCAATTAGTTACAGACCAGACTACAACACCGGCACTATAAAAGCTAAAGAACAGGTGCTAGAAAGAAACAAAAAGGAAAAATTCAAATTTACCTAATAAATATAAACGCTAGGATAGATATAAGCGGCAGCTATTAAAGAAATCCCAGGCAAACCCGAAGAATTTATACGAGAATTCCACAGATACCCAGTGCACGGACATCAAGGAGTCACTAAAACCCTAAAGAGACTTCTATAACATAAATACCAGGTTAAGCAACTAATAGTAAAAAAGGTTGTTAAGCAATATAACATCTGTGCCAGGACAAAAGCACGAAGATATAAACCCTACGGAGAACTACAACCTCTTAAAGTTACAGAAGTACCATAGAGCTTAATTACAATAGATTTTATTACCAAATTACCATAGTCAGAAGAACCCTTAACCAGAATCTTTTATAACAGTATTATAGTTATCGTTAAAAGACTTACAAAGTTTTTAATCTACGTACCCTATAGAGAAGACACGGATGCCAAGAAAATGGCTTACATCTTCTACAACAGGATTATACGGGAACGAGGATTACCTAAAGAGATCCTCACAGACAGAGGCATAACATTTACTAGTAAATTTTAGCAAGCACTAATGGCCTACATAGGAGTCAATTACAGACTTACGACAGCATTCAGACCTTAAGCAGACGGACAGACGGAACGAATAAACTAAGTAGTAGAACAGTACTTACGGTGTTACATTAACTACGAACAAAACGACTGGGTCAAAAAGCTACTATACGCCCAGCTAGCTTACAACACCGCCTACAACAAAAGTACCAAACTCACACCGTTAGACGCTAATTTCGGCTATACACTAAAAGCGTACTATAACGCACGACAAACCGAAATTATTAATCCTGCAGCAATAATTAAGAGCGAGGACCTGAAGAATATACATAACGAACTCCGAACGGAACTGGAATTCGTTAACAAACGGATGCAACGGTACTACAATTCCAAAAGGTTAGAAGGACCAACCTTTAAGGAGAGAGACATGGTATACCTATCCACCAAAAACATTACCACGAAACGACCAAGTTACAAGCTTAATTTCAAGTACATCGGACTGTATAAAATTACCAGAAAAATCTCTAAAAACAACTACAAGTTAGACCTACCAGCGAGGGTTAGGCTTTACAAAGTCTTTCATGTCGCACTACTCAAATTAGCAGCCAACACAATACACGTCAAGATTAGCAACAAACCAGAAAAGATCGACAGACCAGAGCTCTACAAAGCAGAGGCAATCAAGGAAACACAGATAGAAAACGGCAAAAGGGAATATTTAGTCAAATAGAAAGGCTACCCAGAGAGCAAAAACATATAGGAACCGCCTAAACACCTTATCAATGCCCAGCGACTCCTAACGAATTTCCACCGGATAAAGAAGGGTCAAGAAAAACCTTACCCCAGTTAATAACATCTGCAGCACCCGATAACTGTGCCTCTACGGCGGCAAACGACTCCGCGTTATTAAGAACCTCCAGATCATCTATAGTCTCGACGTTACAACAAAGCATTTCGTCACCACGAGACTGCAACTGTCTTTTCTAACGACAAAGCCGCATAAGACGGCTCAAACGCTCATTCACTTGCTGTTACAATTACAACAATTCAGTTTTAGCAACCTCCTCCTCATGCTCCAAACAACGCTTCTTAGCGGCAAAGCGATTAGCTACAGAAGTCAGCGTACAAAGGACACGAGAACACGCAAAAACAAACCTTCAAGCACTGAGATACCCTTGCCATCGCATCTGCGACCACGACGCGTGCATTGAGCACACTTGGAATGACCTTCCTTGGCCCAGCACTTAGGGTTAGGGTTAGGGTTAGGGTTAGGGTTAGGGTTAGGGTTAGGGTTAGGGTTAGGGTTAGGGTTAGGGTTAGGGTTAGGGTTAGGGT
>LJGR01000021.1:0-14616 GCA_001513835.1 Fusarium temperatum | reverse complement strand
ACTTTCCTTAACCTTTTTAACCTATAGCTTAAAAAGCTTAAGCTACAGTTTAAAAAGGCTAGCTTTTACTTACTAAATTCCTTCCTAGATAACTTAAGAACTACCTAATAAGTCCTAGTATTATAACTGCCCTTACTATATACACTATAGTACTAACTACTTAGTTACTCTAACCTTCCTTAACTACCACTTCTTAATAATTTAGCTACTACCTAAGTATTAATATCTATCTAATTAATTACTTATAATACTTCCTATATAGTTATAGTCTTTCCTTTCTATAGTCTAGTCCTTTTTACCCTATAGCGCTAACTTAGTATTTTATTTATATCTTAAAGATTATAAAGCTTAGCCCTTAATAAGGTAACCTTATATATAACTGCCTTTATTGCCTTAATAGCTAACTTTAAAGCTTTAATAATAGACTCTAGGGAGCTACTATAATACCTTTTAATTTACTTTTTAAGGTATTTAGACTAAAATTAGGCCTTAATTACTATCTTTAGGGTCTTTAAAGCCTATAGTATTAATAGTTAAGTAGCCTCCCTAAGAGGCATTAAGGTCTATAGCTATATATTAAGCTTTAAGATTATAATTTCTAGGTTAAAAGGAGCAAGTCCAGCTCCTTTAAAACCCCCTTAAATATTACTTTCTATAAAAGTAGCTTAAAAAGTAGTATAAAAGGCCAGGAAAAACTTTATCTTAGAAATATAAGTAATAGAGTATCTAATTAGATACTCTATTTCTTAACTATAAGCCTTTTTTAGTACTATAAAGTACCTAATATTAAGAGGCTAAAGTAGGTAAGATATATAAGCAGGTATATAGAAAGTAATAATCTTATAATCCTAGCAGTATCTTTTAAAATTAGCTAAGTAGTGGCTTTTATAACTATTAAGGATTAGGAGATAATATTAAGTATTTAATTACTTAGTTATAAATTAATTAAAGTGCTTTAGCTACTTAAGACCTAGCTTATTATTTATTTACCTATTTTAGCTTATTATAATAACTTAATTAGGTAGGAGGTTGCATTTTTAGTACTAATTAGCAAGGTAATATTAGCCTATATTAATAATAAACAGTATAATTACTTAACCTTCTATATTAATTGCCTAAATTATAGTAATTTATTTACAATTTCCAGGCTATACTAATTTTAGCCTTTCCTATATTTCTAAACCTATAATAGCTATTCTAGCTATAATAAGGCCTATTATAAAGCCAGTCTTATTAAAGTTCTAGATATTATCTAATTAAATACTATACTTTATAATTATATTCTATATAAGCCTAAACTAGCTATAAATAATAGTTAGATCTTTATATTTAGCTCTCTAATAATTATACTTTTAAAATAAATATATCTTTAGCTTTAGTTATTACTTTATAAAGTTATAAGCCTAGCGCTTGCTAACAGGTAATGTATTACAATTAGCTAGCAGAGAATTAGCTATTTCTTCTATAAAATGCAATTATAAGGGAAATCCTTATAAATCTAGGTTAAGGATAAATTGGACTATTATCTATTTCTCTAGATTAGATAGTCTCTGTAATTTTAGAATAAAATTACGTTATAACTAAATGCTATAATAGCGGCGATGTAAGGTCTTAAAGGGCACCTTATAGTTAGTTATAGCTTATTACAGACTTAGTTTTAAGTTATTTTAAAGGGCCTAAAGGGCAAGAAGTATTCTAGCTTTATTTAAAGACTGTAATATATTAAGTTATTAATAATTATCTAATTAAATAGAAATGTTATAAGGTAAGGGATTTTTAACCTACTTACTTAGATAACCTACTTACTTATTAACTACGTTATAACTATTATAGTATTATATTATTTTTTTAATTTATATATATATTTAAAAATACTTTAAGTATTATTTAAAAAAATTTTATTAATTTATTATAAAGTTAAAGACTTTTATAGCTAATATAGAAAGTATAGCTAATAAAGTTTTATATAATAAAAATAATATAATTTAATACTTATTTTTTAAAATATTATAATATATTATATTAAAAAATATAATAACCTTAATATTAAGTATTAAGGTTATATAGCTATTACTTTAAACTTTATAATTTAGCTAAATAAGTAGCCTTAGTTTATAAGTATAAAAAACTTTTTTTTTTTTAAATTTAGTAAGCTAAAGACTTTTTTTATTATTACTTTAAAAATAATAGTTTTAATACTAACTATCTAATACTTAAAAGAGAAAATTAAACTTAATATTTACTTACTATATTACTTTTTTACTTTAGCCTAGACTTTGTAGTTAACATTCTCCTGCTCAAGAGTCGTTGGCATGTCAGTGCTAAAGTCTTTGGACTTGGCAGACTCGTCAACAGTAACGTCTGCAGCATCGCCATCAAAGATAACAGCAATTTCCTCCAAGGCTTTGCCCTTCGTTTCAAGGAACCAACCGTAGGCGATGAAACTCTCGACGATGAGTACAGCAACGTAAACGAGGTAGTACCGCCATCCAATACTATCCAAGCCAACAGGGTTGACATACTGATTGACGAACACAGCACACTTCGTCGCAAGAACATAAACGCCCATTCCCTTGGCCCGGATAGAGTACGGGAGAACCTCAACCGAGTATGCTACAGGGAGGGGCGAGAAAGCCATGCAGTAGAAGATCTCGTACACGAAGATGAGTGCCATGACCGCCACGCCAGCAGACTTGGCCTCGGTGGCAGCAAAGCGTTCCGATGCGATGGTCCACCCTGTGAAGACTAGCAACATGCCGATTGTAGAGATTCGGAAGAGAGGACGGCGGCCGACACGATCGACGAAGCAGGCACTAGTGAGAGCGAGGGCCCAGTTCCAAATGTTGATGAGACCGTTGACCAGGGCTTGTGTCTTCTTGTTCGTGATACCGACAGAGTCCATGACGCGAGAGAGATCTGTAAAGTCATCAAGTTAGTCATGGGACCGTCGGACTGTGACTAATGAAGTTGACTTACAATAGGAGATCAGTCCATTTCCCGACCATTGTGACATTAGGCCCATGCAGATGACGAGGAACATCCTGTAGCGATTGCCCTTGGTGCTGACCATAGACTTCCAAGTAGTTTGACCAGACACTGTAGAGAGTCAGTAAAGTATGATAGAGCGGAAGCGAGCGACCTACACTTTTCTTGCTCGATTGCGGCTCGGATCTCTTCGTATTCCAGCTCTACTAGTTCCGTCTTTACTCCCTCTCCGTGGTATCTTGTAAGTGCTTCGAGTGCCTCTTCGCTACGATCGTTCGAAATGAGCCATCGTGGGGACTCGGGGAGGAACCAGACAGTCGATAGCTGGATGATACTGGGTGCCATCTGAAGCAAGGAAGGGATTCTCCATGACCAAGTGCTGGGGATCACTCGGGTGCCGTAGGTGATCCAAGCAGCTGCGATAGAGCCCAGGAACCAACTAGACAAGTCAGCAAACAAACTTATAGGTAGAAGAGATTGGCTTACCAAGTGTTGCAGATAGCTGTAATGGTGACTCGATCCTTGGGGTGAGACAGTTCACTGACCATACTAGGAGACGCAGTCGTAGCAAAAGACAGTCCAAAACCCAGAATGAAACGGCTGATAACAAACATGGCAAAGTTGGTACTCTCGCACTGCAGAATAGCACCAGCAATCATGATGATGCTTCCCGTAGTGATACCCCACCGTCTGCCATATTTATCAGCAACAAACGGCGCAACAGGCGTGGAACAGATGCTGCCAAGCGACATGATGGCGCTCATGAGTCCAAGCTGAGAACCTCGCGGGTTGTCAAAGAAGTCATCCCAGTAGGAGACAGTCTGCAGGGAGTTCATCATACTTCCGTCATACCCAGACGTTGCGTATGATACAACACATGCCGGGAAGAGCAGGAAGTAAAGATGTCGCCGCGCAGCTGACTTGTACCAGCTTGGAGACTCCTTCGAGAGCTCAGATATGCGCGAGGGCTTGTAGGCTGTATCGGTGGTGCCCTGCTGGCGGGCTTGCTTGGCGAGCAAGTCCTGCTTCGGAGCCGGGAGACGATTGCGAAGAAAGTTCATGGTGAAAGATCAATCCAAAGAGAATGTTGGTGTTGATGAAGAAGATAAGAGCAAGTCACCTTGCATGGTTGGTAGTCTTATATATGTGTTTGCGATGTGATAAAAAACCGGGAGGGCTTTTGCCTATATTGCTGCCACCCTAGAGTGCACCTGGTTAGTATCCGAAAACTCGGGTGTCATTCACCCCATCAATTCGATAGCGTTGCAGCTAAAATTTGCGGGGTCGAGACCAGTTTTCTGGGGGAACTCCGCATATTGCTCGTGGGGATCGTTCCATGTGTCGGGTCATGCAGCAACTCATCGGGGAAGCTGTGAAGTCTTTGCATCACCAAAGAATTGCTCATAGTCATGAGTGAGATGTTGCGGAGACGGAGGATCAAGATGGACCAATCATGGCGTCTCGGGGGAGCTAAATGGTTGCCCCTACGAATTTCACGACTCGCGTTCCACTTTGAGATTGTCGGGGTTAGAATTTAGCTGCCCCGAAGTCCTATGATTGGCTCGCATCCTCTCCAGCTTGGTCTCGGGGCAAGGATTTCACTCCCCCGAAGGGTATGTTCATGGTCAAGAGACGGATGTTTATCCTCGGTAATCCACGCGCGTCCTTATGAGCTAACATCATTGGCATGATCATGAGATGCAAAGTGGACTTACTCCCGAGGAAGTATGTACCATGGGGTATTTAGGACAAGTCCATGCGCGCCCGTTTCTGGATTGCTTGCACTATTGTTGACCAATTCATCGGCTGCTGACTCCAATCATGACTTCGGGAATCCTAAAGACAGACTGTGATCGCATAGTCGACGCGAACGGCGAAGCAGTTCTCTTGCGTGGCGTAAGTTGTCATACCCATACCATACTCACTGTCATGATGTACTAACATTGTCACACAGACTGCCCTCGGCGGCTGGATGCTCATGGAGAACTTCATGAATGGCTTCCCTGGACGAGAACACCAGATCCGAGCAGCGCTCCTCAAGGTGCTTGGCCAAGAGAAGCACGACTTCTTCTTCGACAAGTTCCTTGAATATTTCTTCGGCGAGAAAGATGCCGAGTTCCTTGCTTCGTTGAACTTCAACTGCCTACGATTATGTCTCAATTACAGACACTTTGAAGATGACATGAACCCATTCGTTATCAAAGAAGAGGGATTCAAGCACGTTGACCGAGTCATAAACCTCGTAAGTCGCTTGAATTCTACTCATTGCCAGCTGCTAATGCAAAATCGCAGTGCGCCAAGTATGGTATCTACACGATCCTCGACCTCCACGCCCTACCTGGTGGACAGAACCAGGACTGGCACTGCGATAACCCGACCGGATATGCCGCCTTTTGGGATCACAAACACTTTCAGGATCGAGCGATCAATCTGTGGGAGCATATCGCCCGAAGATATAAGGGAAATCCATGGGTTGCAGGCTACAATCCCATGAATGAGCCTGCCGACTCTCAATGGCATCGTCTGTTGGCCTTCTACGACCGTATCGTGCCGGCAATCAGGAATATCGATCCTGACCATATCCTATTCTTGGAAGGCAACACGTGAGTGCCATCCATAGGAGTCAGTCTTTTGTAGACGCACTGACGAGGCTTCGACACAGATTCAGCATGGACTTTACAGGCTTCGACAGAGTATGGGACAACTCGGTATACGCCATCCATGACTACTGCGGTTTTGGGTTCCCCAACCGAATCGGTAGATTCCAAGGCACAAAGGAACAAGAGAGCTACATTCGAAGGATGTACGACCGGAAGGTGGAGTTCATGAAGAAGCATAACGTGCCAATCTGGAATGGTAGGTTTTTTTGAGCCCTCTTATGACCTAAGCTAACATCTGTCTATAGGTGAATTCGGTCCCATCTACGAACGAAAAGAGTACAATCCAGACTGGGAAGTTCAGAACCAAGAGCGATACAATATGCTGGATCGGCAGATGGCTATCTACACTTCTGAGAGCATTGGTAGGTTGCCCGTAACATCACCCATTCCACGGATGGCACTAACACAGCTCAGCATGGTCGATCTGGGCATACAAAGACGTCAACGTGATGGGAATGACCCATGTCTCCCCAGACTCTGCCTGGCTCAAACTTCTCGGCCCCATCATTAAGAAGAAACGTGATCTTGCCGTCGACTCATGGGCTTACGACGACGCACATCTCCAAGATGGCCTCTTCGGTCCACTACACCAGTGGTTTGAAGATAACGTCCCTGCACAATACTCCAAAAAGTACCCCTGGCAATGGCGCATGCACATGCACGTCTTCCGAGGTATCCGAGGCATCACCATGGCTGAGTACATGATCCCCGAGTGGGCGGATTATTTCAAGGACAAGAGCTTTGAGGACCTGGATGAGCTGGCTGCAAGCTGGAAATATGAGAACTGCATGCAGAGGGAACAGTTGAATGAACTGCTGAAGACGTATGCGCCTATGAAGGCTGGAGATAAGAGGCTGGAAGGAAAGGTTATTGAATCAGAAGGTACTGCAAGTGAAGTGGCTCTTAAGGAGGCATCTGTTTCAGGTGTTGGTATTTTTGAGCTGTCGCCGGAGGAGAAGTTGAAAGCTGAGCTGAAGAAGCAACAACAACCGCAAGCTCAGCCTGTACCTGTCGCAGCATAGACTTGCCGCTAGACATATCATGTAATCACTGGTTAGCTAGATGTGTTATTTGCAGTTGAGGCTCGTGGATGAGAGCTTAAATCAGCAAACAGAACTTAGTACACAAAAAGCAAGAAATATTTATATCATGCAAAGTCAGCTTAGACATAGAATTACAATTCGAGTAGTTATTTATCATTCCGCTTGTCTTGCCATTCTATTTCTCCGCGCCACATCAAGCCGCTCTAGTATTTCGATATGCCATGAAAACTCTGCTACACTCCGACTGAATCGAGCAAGGTTCCTCTTTCCCGCCCGAATGACATCCTCCACATCCTCAGGCAGCAGATCCTTGAATATCGGAAAGATGGTCGCCACCATCAGGATGATAGTCATAGTAAAGGTGCTTGACAAAAACAGACATGGTTAGCAATAGCCCAAGCAATAGCGGTAGGATGACTCACACCATCCCAGTAGGGAACAAACACGTCAAGCTATTTACCGTCTGAACGTCAAATACCTTGATAAACCCCGTGCACCCATCCAAACAAGACTTAGATCGTTTCAGAACTGCGTCTTTGCAAGGATGCGATTCGAAGTTGTCGATATTGAGAACGATAAATTCGATGAAAGGTCTGTGGATGATATATTGACCTGCATAGTACCTCCCCTTAAGTCTCAAGATATTCCATGAGTTATTGCCGACAGGCATGCCCTGAATACGCGCTGTTGGTGATTGGAGGCTTGCAGGAGAGCTTGTATCAGCCCCTATCATTGAGACATCTTGAGACGGATTACTGAGGAGGAACTCGGGGAGATTGCGGTATATGGCAGAGTGATGAGACCAGAGATCTTCTGATATTCTGAGCAGCCAAGATGCGTAGTTCGACCGTCTTGTCCGGAACTGCTCCTTATCATCGTAAACAACACTGTTGACAGTGTTCAGAAAGCGTCTGATGGCTGAGTTTGTGGTTATTTGAAACGCGACGAGCTCTTCCTGGCTCCTGGCTTCTGACGACTCTGGCGAGATAGGATGGTTTTCCACAGTGAAGGCTGGGTATGGGATTTTGTCTTCATATCTCGCTATGCCAGATGGCGATACAATTGATATCTCGGATATGAAATCACATTCGTATATGAAGGATATCCAGTACAAGCGACGGAAGCCATCAGAGATAGTATCGTTCTTTGCTTGTAATCGAGCCATGGTCTCGCACTTGACGGCCGTTGCATGCGCCCAGTGAAAAGCTTCTGCTACTGCACCCGATGCACCCATGTAGATGCTGAGCTGTTAGTTAGCTCTACCAGGTGTGGATTGATAACTCACCTTGCCAGCATACTGGCCTGAGCAGCTTCTAGCGACATATCAGTCGAGACGTAGCCCAGTATCAACCTTGCTTTGCCCCATAGTTCGCTTCGCAGCTGCTCCTCAGGACTGGTAGAGCTGTTTGAGAAAGGGCTCGTTTCGATGGATATGTCAGATTGTCCACTCGAACTCAACAATGCCAGACAAAGGACCACAAGAAGCAGCCCATATTTCGACATATCAACCATTGATGTCTCGTCATTTCCATATACTTCCCTCGCTGTTACCATCTCGAAGATCTTTAGAATATTGCTCTTTGACAGCAAAGGGAAGAAGATGTTGACTTTTGTGAAATAGAGGTGAATCAAGTCATGTAGTCGTGCTATCCTATCATCGCGAAATAAGGTAAAGTATGAGCTGTCATAGAGCTTCCACGAGGACAGAGGCTGCGACGTTGTTGATGGATGTTTGCTGTTCTGCTGCTCTTGGAAGAAGACTTCAGTTGCATCTGCATAGCTCGGCAAGTTCTGTTCGTCTGTGCCATTATCTTCCAGAAGTTTCTGGACCAAGCTCCATGAGAAAACGTGATTAGCGTTGGCCGTATGCGACAACGGTATTTGAACTTCAAAGACAGGCTCTCGTCCCTCAGTGGTTGAGTCAGGCTGTTGATCATGATGGCTCGTTGGTGACGCTTGAGGTAGAGCTTTCTGACATTGCGATGTTGAATTCGACGACAGGATGCGATCTTCGAGAAGTTGCATCCGCTCCAGGAGGACTTGAGTGTTATAGTCAATCTTAGGCTGCTTCGCATCTCGGTAGACGCAATCGACATTCTGTGAAGCGCAGAGGCCGCATCTTGGCTGAGCAGCGTCACAGCGCGTCTTGCGCATACGGCAGTTGACGCATGCTTGTATCACTCGTCTTCTGTTCGGGAATTGATTGTATGGCATTTTTGGTAGAGGTTGACATTGATAGTGCGATATCGCAAGAGTCCGGACTGAGATGGTGGCGACGATTGAGTAGGCGGTCAGAACTGGCAGAGAACTGGAATGGTTAGCAGTCTATTTTAGTTTATGACAACCATATTAAGAGTGCAAAAGTCTTTTATAAATACGTAATCATCAGGGAGAAGTTAATATTTACTATAACTAGCGCTATTCAACCTAATACTATCTGAAGTCCTTCTTCCTATCTACCTGCAGACTAGTTTGGTGTTACTGATCTAAGCTGGCGAATTTGGCTTGTTGTAGGCTGGAAGACTAAGATACTGGATGATAACATTTTGCAAATTCGCCTTGTCAATGCTGACCAGGCGACTTTAGATTATTCCTTATATACAACCTATTGTCTTATGAAGTGCATAACTCTATTTATTATACTACGCTTGCTGAGTGGATTTCCCGCGCGGTACGCTTTCCAAAAGGCCGAGCTGCCGCGCGGTTGATTTGTCATGTCACCTCCTTGCCAATGGCGCCAGTCCACGTCTTGAAGATGAGAGCCGCGCGGTAAATGTCTAAAATCTGGAAGGAGATTATCTCTACTCCAGGTTTTAATCTCAGGTCTAATAACTGACACATATTGCGAGCAGAGCTCTACTGCGCAGCAGATGTCCAAGTTTGCTTATATTGTTTAACAACATGGCAAGCCAGGCCTCTATATCTGAGCCGACTCCCAGATGTGATTACCCCACCTAAATCTCGTAAGCATTAACAATCAGAATCACTTAACTCTAGTTCTAGGCTGAGTATGTGCCCACGCACATATATATACATCATCGCCTGGCCAAGTCTTATTCTAATTTATCGAAGTTGCTGAACAAGACTCAGCCACGCCTACCAATACTTATATATTACTGACACAGAAGTTAAGAACCAACACAATCTCCTCACTACAGCCAGCTATCGACCATGCCGGAACTAAGAGGGATCAGTAAAACCTTCACCGCGATCGAACAGGCCGAAGGTGCGGGAGCTAGAGTACGACGCTCCATTGGCAGCGGACAACAGCGGAACTTCTCACCATTTCTCATGCTTGACTACATGAAGAGTGACAATGGTGCAGGTTTTCCCGATCATCCTCACCGAGGACAAGAAACAGTGACCTACATCCTCAAGGGCGCTATTGAGCACGAGGACTTTGCTGGGAATAGGGGCATCTTGAATGCTGGAGACTTGCAGTTTATGACTGCAGGTAGAGGCATTATGCATTCCGAACAGCCGGTCGAAAGCCCTGATGGAAACCAAGGTGCTGGCTTACAGTTGTGGGTTGACCTCCCAAAACATCTCAAGATGTGTGAGCCCAGGTATCGAGATCTGAGAGCCAGCGAGATCCCGGTCGTGCCTTTAGACAATGGAAAGGTTCTGGTCAAGGTTATATCAGGCAAGGTCGGTGACATCGATGGCGTCAAAGATTTGTCATATACCCCTGTGTGGTATCTAGATGTTGAGATTCACCCAGGTGGCACGCTGGTCCAACCCCTACCTAAGGATTGGAATGCATTCTCTTTTGTCTTTGAAGGTTCTGCCGATTTCGTATCTCCGTCCGGAGCCTTGACAAGGGTGGATGAGCATGGTACGGTGTTGTATAAACCAGGAGGAGACGCCGTTTCTATCCAGGTTGCTGAGTGCCAAGGCTACAGCGCTCGCCTTCTCTTAATCGCCGGCCAGATCCTTGACCAACCGATCGTTCAGCATGGGCCATTCGTTTCAACTAGTGCTGAAGGTATTCGTCAGGCTTTTGAAGATTTCTACGAGGGTAAAAATGGATTTGAGAGAGCAAAGGGATGGCAGAGTAACAACACCAAGCGCAGACTGAGTATATAGAACGTATAAGAAAAGTCTTGCCAAGGTCTTAGGATCAATATTCTAGGCTTATATAAAGATATTAAAGAACATGAGCCGTTTACTATTCAACTCGTATTGAGGTTATAAAAAGAGTTCAATTTCTTGACACACCGTTAAATGCAAGACGGTTACTACTGCACCGCGAATCTTTGACTACGCCTTTTGAGGCTGCACTAAGAATTCTCGATCTCACAGCCTTAAATCCTCTCAGGTTCTCGCTGGATATAAAGTACGCAGCTAGGCCCGACACATGCGCCGCTGCTGCACTCGTGCCAGAAGTATATCCATTTCCACTACCAACTGAGATCGAAGCGCTAGGGATGCTAGAGCCCGGAGCAAAAATATCAACACTGGGGCCGTAGTTTGATAAAGCACAGCGGCAGTCATCGCGACCAATCGCAGCGACTGTGATGGCAGTAATGGCTGAGCCAGGAGAGTAGTTGCAAGCAAACTTTGCGTGATTGCCTGCGGAGACAACGACCGTGATACCAGCATCTGTAGCCTTCTTTACCGCATCGTTGACACTGGGATTATATGTACCTGTGATAGATATGTTTATGACACTCCTGTCAGAAACACCTCTCCTGGCGGCATCTTGGATAACCCAGTATATGCCCTTTGCTATATCTGACATTTTGCCTGGGCCATGTTTGTGTTGTGTCTTGACCGAAATTAAAGTGCAATTCTTAGCCACACCGTACGTCTTGCCTCCAATAACTCCTGCCATGTAAGTGCCATGGCCATTTTCATCGCAGTCTGGCGATCCTTGGACGTAATTTTCTCCGTATAACGCTCGACCAGAGAATTCAGCATGCAAGATATCAATGCCGGAATCAAGGACATATACGTATGCGCCTGGTCCTTTGGTTACACCGTAGCGGTATTGGAATAAATTATCGTCTCGGGCATGGCCTTGAGAAATCCGTGCGAGATTCCATGGGGCATTGCGCTGTAATTTGGTTTTACGACGTACTTCAGGGCGGTGATCGACGGTGTCCGAGATAGGAGGTCGCTGTATTGGACAGAGTATTTTTCTCAATGCTCGTAGACTACTCTGTGTTAGTATGTAGTCCAACACTTACTGTAGGTGGGACTTACCATCTCGCTGTAATACCATCCTTTCCAGTCATGTTGGATCCCTTGCTTCTCGATATTGAATGGTACAGTGGGTTGGTATTTGATGATGGAAATTTGGAGGAAAGGGTGCGATAGCTTCTTATGTATCAAGAAGATTTTACAGGGTCGGCTGTAGTTGAGTTCTTACGAAGTCACGGCAAGCAAAGTGAAAATGCTCTTAAGAAAGCTTATGCCTATCATTTAAGTGCAAGAGGCATTGCTCTTTGGTGCAAAATGTGGACATAGTGTGGCGCAACGTTATGAGGTTTGTATTGTGAACCTTGTCAGATCCTAACTACAAAACATTAGAGAATGAAATCTAGGAATAAAATATAACTTCGATTTCAAACTTTAAGTTCTGTCTACTGATTTAAGCTCTCAGCCACGAGTGTTAACTGTAAATTAGTCTTTAAGTAGTTTACACTATAAAGCTTATGGATTAAATTTCTATAGGATAACTGTGGCCTATAAGGTTAAGCTTTAGGCTATAAATATAGATAATAAATAATAATATAATTTTTTTCCTTCTTAATATAAGCTTTTACCTATAAGTTTTTATAATAACTAATAAATCTTATTATAAGCCTTAAGGTATTATAAAAAAAAGAAACTAAGAAATATATAAAGAAATATAACTTTAAAACTATATCTCTATATATATACTATAATATAACTTTATAAATAATATATTTACTACTTTAGTAAAGTAAACTATTATTAGTAGTAATTTAATAAGTTAAGAGAGTTAAGACTATATTTATAATTTTCTTATTAATTTTAGTACCTTTAAAGGTATTACTAAATAGTATATTAATTTAAAAGAAATATATTTACTGCTTTTTAAAGCTATTAAGTTATTTAATAATAATAATATTAAAAGTAAATAACGTAGTTAATAAGTAAGTAGGTTATCTAAGTAAGTAGGTTAAAAATCCCTTACCTTATAACATTTCTATTTAATCAGATAATTATTAATAACTTAATATATTACAGTCTTTAAATAAAGCTAGAATACTTCTTGCCCTTTAGGCCCTTTAAAATAACTTAAAACTAAGTCTGTAATAAGCTATAACTAACTATAAGGTGCCCTTTAAGACCTTACATCGCCGCTATTATAGCATTTAGTTATAACGTAATTTTATTCTAAAATTACAGAGACTATCTAATCTAGAGAAATAGATAATAGTCCAATTTATCCTTAACCTAGATTTATAAGGATTTCCCTTATAATTGCATTTTATAGAAGAAATAGCTAATTCTCTGCTAGCTAATTGTAATACATTACCTGTTAGCAAGCGCTAGGCTTATAACTTTATAAAGTAATAACTAAAGCTAAAGATATATTTATTTTAAAAGTATAATTATTAGAGAGCTAAATATAAAGATCTAACTATTATTTATAGCTAGTTTAGGCTTATATAGAATATAATTATAAAGTATAGTATTTAATTAGATAATATCTAGAACTTTAATAAGACTGGCTTTATAATAGGCCTTATTATAGCTAGAATAGCTATTATAGGTTTAGAAATATAGGAAAGGCTAAAATTAGTATAGCCTGGAAATTGTAAATAAATTACTATAATTTAGGCAATTAATATAGAAGGTTAAGTAATTATACTGTTTATTATTAATATAGGCTAATATTACCTTGCTAATTAGTACTAAAAATGCAACCTCCTACCTAATTAAGTTATTATAATAAGCTAAAATAGGTAAATAAATAATAAGCTAGGTCTTAAGTAGCTAAAGCACTTTAATTAATTTATAACTAAGTAATTAAATACTTAATATTATCTCCTAATCCTTAATAGTTATAAAAGCCACTACTTAGCTAATTTTAAAAGATACTGCTAGGATTATAAGATTATTACTTTCTATATACCTGCTTATATATCTTACCTACTTTAGCCTCTTAATATTAGGTACTTTATAGTACTAAAAAAGGCTTATAGTTAAGAAATAGAGTATCTAATTAGATACTCTATTACTTATATTTCTAAGATAAAGTTTTTCCTGGCCTTTTATACTACTTTTTAAGCTACTTTTATAGAAAGTAATATTTAAGGGGGTTTTAAAGGAGCTGGACTTGCTCCTTTTAACCTAGAAATTATAATCTTAAAGCTTAATATATAGCTATAGACCTTAATGCCTCTTAGGGAGGCTACTTAACTATTAATACTATAGGCTTTAAAGACCCTAAAGATAGTAATTAAGGCCTAATTTTAGTCTAAATACCTTAAAAAGTAAATTAAAAGGTATTATAGTAGCTCCCTAGAGTCTATTATTAAAGCTTTAAAGTTAGCTATTAAGGCAATAAAGGCAGTTATATATAAGGTTACCTTATTAAGGGCTAAGCTTTATAATCTTTAAGATATAAATAAAATACTAAGTTAGCGCTATAGGGTAAAAAGGACTAGACTATAGAAAGGAAAGACTATAACTATATAGGAAGTATTATAAGTAATTAATTAGATAGATATTAATACTTAGGTAGTAGCTAAATTATTAAGAAGTGGTAGTTAAGGAAGGTTAGAGTAACTAAGTAGTTAGTACTATAGTGTATATAGTAAGGGCAGTTATAATACTAGGACTTATTAGGTAGTTCTTAAGTTATCTAGGAAGGAATTTAGTAAGTAAAAGCTAGCCTTTTTAAACTGTAGCTTAAGCTTTTTAAGCTATAGGTTAAAAAGGTTAAGGAAAGT
>LJGR01000020.1:0-17043 GCA_001513835.1 Fusarium temperatum | reverse complement strand
TAGTATATTTTATTTCTTTACTATTACTTAAACCTTTAACTTTAACTAGTTACTTTAATTTTCTCCTTAACCCTTAAACTATCCCTTTTATTTCTTATATACTTAGTTTTCCTTTACTATAAGCTATTTCTCTAGCCTTAAAATATATTTCCTTTACTTTTTCTTTTCTTTTTCCTTTATCTTTTTATTTTTCTTTATTTTCTTCTTTTATTTTAACTCTTTCTTATTACTTTCTTTTTATACTTTTACCTCTTTCTTCTTATTCCTTTTCCTTATTATTTCCTCTTCCTTCTTATTACCTCTTCCTTTTTCTTACCTCTCTTTATATTTTACTTTTATAAATACTTATACTATAACTCTTAACTTTTACTTAGTTATTAAACTTTACATTTATTCCTAAATCTTTACTATTTACTTACCTTCCTTTACTTTGCCCTTAGCATTTACTTACCTTCCTTACGCTACTATTAGCATTTACCTATTTTACTCTTACAACTACTTTCCATTTTCTATATATACCTACCTTCTCTCTCACTTTAGCTACATATATATACCCTTAAACCTAAACGTAGTAAATATATTTCTATTAATGTCTAACCTTACCTACCCTATACCTTACCCCTTTAACCTTATCTCTTTTTTTTATCCAATCCTTACATATCTATCTAAACTTACCTACCCTATACCCCTCCGATATCCGCATAAAACTCATAACCTTAGAAGTGTAAGGGACAGCAGCCTTAGGTCAGAAGGAGGATTTAACCTCTTGCCCTCTAGTCTAGAAGTTAAGATCTAGCTTGAAGAAGACGGCCGACTTACCTGGGCTTGGCAGGTCGTGCTAGCACTTCCTGCCTAACCCGCAGCAATAACTACACCAGTGTCTATAACTAAGAGATATGCATTGGGCCAGCCTAGGAGGGCTAGCCGCCGGGTTAGTTATACTACAAGCTGGCCAGTATATAAACCCAAATCCTTTAGCAGGGACCAGAGAGTAAGCAGTGCTGCCTAGCATGGCATTGCATGCCTAATAGCTGCCTGGAAGTTAAGATCCAGGTTAAGCCTAGGTATAGATCTATACCAGGGTCTTACTACACTGCTTAGGTACAGGGAGTATAAGTTACCTAGCTAGCTAACAGCTACCTAACCCGCATGTAAAATAAAATAAGCAAGAACCAAGCCCCTAGGACGAACAGTAACAGTAACCTTATACCAATTTACATACTAATGCCATAGACCAGGGCAAAGAAAGGTATTTTATTTATTCTACTAACTATAAGCTAAAGGGTTATATGCAGGGCATGGGGGGGGTAAATAGGGGGGGGTTTTACCTGTAACCACTTAGTTATAAGTATAGGAAAGGGACAGCGCAAACAAGGGGGGGGTGCTACAAGAGGCCTAGGTAACCCATAGGCTATAATACATAGCAGATACTATGTAAAAGCCCTGATAGTTTGTCCTTCTTTCTTTTTACAATAAGGGCAGTAGTACAGTTAGCGCTTGCCGCCTTACTTCAGTCCCTTTCGCAGAAGGGGCTAACTAACCCATTTTCCGTTACTAACACTAGCTTAAGACTGCTAGGGGAAATCCATGCAAGTCCCTACTCAGGTGAGCCCCTAATCTCTCCCCGTGCCCTAGGGCTCTGGGGAGGGAGGCAACTATTTATATAAGGTAAGTAGCCGTCAACTCCTTATATGTCCTGCACCCTATTGCTTAGCGTAGTGTAGGAATTACCCCGTACACCAGGGAATTACCCCGTACGTTACATAAACTTACTAGGGTTCGTTCCGTTATATCTACTTTAAAGCTCTCTATTAACACTTATTAAGTAGGCTAAGGCGCTAATGCAAGAGAAATAAGTATCCTTTTCTTCTCTAGTTTAACCCTACCTGCCAAGGCCGCACTAAGGCCATCACCCTATCCTAGGGCTAGGCCTTACACAAATGCCCTGATAATAGGTAAGCCTACCCCCCCCGGGGGGCTTTATTACCAGTACTACTAACAGGGGCACAGAACTATAATTATTTTGCCCCAGATCCCCTTCCCTAACCCGGTTAGCAGTCTAAGTAACCGCAGTAAGCAGAAAGGACAGGCTACAGCCGCCTTAAGTACAGTACAGGGATAACTACGTAGAACCAGAGGCAGCTTCAAGTTAACTTAGCCGCTTAACATGCCCCCAGGAGCCCTCTCCGCTAGCAGTATCAGAGCCTAAGTACTGCTAGCTCGTTTAAAAGAGGCACTACGGCGTCAAGGACTATGGCGGTCAGATCCTCTGTAGTGTATAGTCCCCTTGTTGCCCTATTAACGTACTTATAGCTAGCATAACCAGCCGTACAGGCCCATCTGCCTATTTGCATAACCTTAAAAGGTCTACTGGGTCTAGCTATAATAGCAGGTATAATCCGTATAACCTTATGCCAGAGCATAGGCTTTTAGGAAGGATGCTTGCTTTACTACCCCACTGCCGAGGCCGGAGCCTACTAGGTTATATAGAGTAGCACGTTTAAAGAGTAGTTGGCCCTAATAACCGCTAGGCATACTATGCAGCCTAGGCATTTAACCAGAGCTACTCCTTACATACAATACGATTTCAGATCAAGTACTTAAGGGTATCGCTTATCCAGTTAACCCGTGCCTTTTCAGACCCAGCTAGACTCGCCTCCCCTTATATACCCTCTAAGACCGTTTTAGTAAGCCGCACGCCAGAGCTGCCTCGTAGGCTACTTTTTATTTTCCGCAATATTCATTTATATGGAAAAACAAAAAAATCGACTTACGGCCACTAAACTATAAAACCATTTTACACGCTTTTTTCAGAAAGTTCATAGACTGACTATTTCAACTAAGGCAAATCAAATAGTAGTAGTCCCATCCTTATGCAGGGCCTGTAGCGGCCAGGAGGAGTGATTAAAGTTTAGTATAGGGTAGGTAAGATTAGTAAGGGTTTTTTTAGGGCCAATTACATAGCACGCTAGCTAACCCCAAGTGTAGAGTTATAGTTAATTTAAGCCAATAAGTAACCTGAATAGCGCTGTATTGATTTAATTATTATTATATTTCCCCTTCTATTTATTAAACCATCTGTCTGCTAACCTGCCTTATTCTTCTTCTAATAAAGCACTATAATAAATACCGCCATAGCATTAGTCATCTCCTGCCCACACACTAGCTTGCCATGCTTTCAACCTAGCCAGTCCCTATAGTCCTGCCGGCTCTTGAACTCCCGCCCGGCTACCTCTTATATCTACAGCAGCAGATCGGCCTCCATAGTCGCGGCCAGTGCTACAGGGATCACTATATGCCTCCACCGCTGGCACGAGGCCCCCTTTATCTTGTAGCCGTCTTGGCAGAGCTTCTGCAATACATAACAGTAAAAACAGCTAAGGAACTGTACCTGCCGGTCCTTCTTATAGTTAATAAGACCCTGAAACTCCATACAGCTAGTAAAGGATAGGTCCTTTATCCCTGCCATCGACTGGCAGTTACCCTACGTATGCCTGGCCTCCTCAATGCTATTAAACATCCAGCAGATGCAATAGCCTATCTTGCTAAGCTCCTTAACCTCTCCTAGGGCGAATTCCAGGACTTCAAGGGCATAGGTATCCTGCCTGCCTCGGGCGCGCAAGGCAATAATCCCTTGCGCCAACAGCTCGCTCTTCCACGCCAGCTCGTTACCGTAACAGTTATCGCATCTTATAACCGTAGCCTTGCCATCGCCGCTAAGGTCCTTGCAGTCCTGCAGGTCGCCATCTAGGCATTGGCCAAGCAGCTAACGCCAGCATCCTCAGGTCCGGATCAGCCTGCATACCTCCCGCACGCTTATGTCTAAGCAGGCCTTGCCCGCAGCGTCCTTGTCCGGCCAGTCCTTGTCTTTAATAATAACCTTGGCCATCACAGGCTCCCCAGCCTGCCCGGCCTGCCTGGCCTCCTAGGCGTAGTTAATAATGCTAAAGGGCGCCTCGAGGTAGATAACGTAGAGGATACCGGCAACGTCAATGCCCGTGCCCAGAGCCGCCATTGCCACTATATAGGGGGCCTCGCCTCAGAGCCATGCCTAAAAACCCTCCTTACGCTAGGCAATAAACTGCAAGTCGCTATCGTTACGCAAGGCGTAGTAGTAGTAGCAGTTAAGCTAGCAGGCAAGGGCCTTGCATTTTGCCTGGCTAGTGCAGTATATAATACCCTTCTCCCCTGCCAACAGGTCTAGCAATCGTGCCTTAACCCGCCTCTTTACTTCCATTACGCCCTACCTATTACAGACGCAAAGGATAGCATATCGCACGTTTAGCCAGTAACTCAAGGCCCGTATATAAAGCGGGTTCTGTAGCTGCATAGCCTCCTCAAAGTTACGCTAGCAGAGCGGCGGCAGGGTCCCGGTTAGGAAGATAAAGGGACAGCCCAGGCTCCGTAGGAGGACAAGGCCCCGGAGCTTTAGGCAATAGGTCTTAGTAGCCGTAAAGGTTAGGTAGCACTTATCGATAACCACGCGGTCTAGCCTCCCATTAACGCTTAAGTCGGCCGCCCACTGCAGGAAGTCATCGGTTATAGCCGCCTCAGCTAACATAAGCGTAATCCTGGGCCAAGATAACCGTGCCTCGGGCCAGGGCTTGCAATCTAGGCCAGCATTAACACAGCGTTAGACAAGCTGCCTCTTAAGCTCAGCATACGGAGCTACTACAATTGTGACACCTGCGCTTACTAGCATAGCCAGGACTATAAAGACTAAGCTCTTGCCGCTACCTATTAGCAGTACTGCCATAAGCAGGCTCTGCTAAGCTACAGCCTGCCTTATGGCCTCTTCCTGCTAGGGTAACCGAAATCAGGTATTATTATTACGTAGCACTGCCCGTAGCGCCCGTATAATCATATCCTCCTCCTCCTTCTCATTCTCCTGCTTATACTTCTCTTTTACCCCTGTCTTGCCTGTCTGTAATGCCTCGAGGGATGCAACCTTAGCCCGCTTCCTAGGGGGGTGTCCCTCCCTTACCTCTCCATCCTATCCAGGAACAGGCTTAACCTTCTTACCTAATAGCAATAATAGCAGTAATAGGCTCTTATCACAGCCAAGGAACTTATACTAGCAATAGCTTACCTGCCTAAAGATCTCTAGGGACTCAGCCGTTAAGCGTTTTAGTACATTAATCATAACGCTATAGTTAGCGGCTGTCTAGCCGGTATAAGAGGCAGCTAGGTTATCTAGTACCTTATACTGCTCTGACTTATTATTATTATCCTTGCTATCCTTAAAGTCGGCCCGGCTAGCTCCCTGGTTATAGGCATGCTTCTTACTAATAGCAATAGCAATGTAGCGCCAATCCTGGAGTATAATCCAGCGGCCAATATAGTAAGACGTCTACCTCCCTATAGCCGCCGACATTTAGCTGCTCTCCCAGGGCACTCCTCCTACTGCCTCGTTATACCAGATAAAGTCGCTCGGCAGTGCCATCTTCTCCCCGTACAGCTCCCACTTATTAGCCTCCTAGCAATCTGTTAGCAGCCAGATGTAGATTATATACATTACAAATAGCTGCCCGACCCGCCCAGGTAAGAAGCGAGGGATGACCTTAGGCAAGTCAAAGTAGGCAAGGGACTTATAGTACTGCATAATAAGAATAACCTTGCTATCAATAATAAAGATGCTGCAGTCCCTATTAATGCTGTTAACAAGGCACAGTCCTGTAATCTCCTCTCCTTGGCTAGGTTAGCCTCCCGTAATGTGGGCAAGGAGTAGCAAGAACTCCTTAAACTTCTTAACTAGCTTAAGGTACTTCCTAATACCTGCCCACTTCCACTTACCTATCTAGTTAAGAAGATCAGTCTTCCGGGAGCTTACAATAAGGTACTCAAGCATCTTAACCTCCTTCCCGGCGAGACCATTGCAATAGATAAAGGATTACCCTTGCCTTATCTACATAAGGTCGTCCTTAATACTAGCCAGGGGGATTACAAAGCGCTCATTATTACCCTCCTTAAATATTAGCTAACCCCAGAGGAGGTCCTTAGCATCGGCTATTATCTTGGCTACTATTATCTAGAGGTCTTTTATTAGGATTAGCTTGCCTATAAAGTATATTATCTTGCCTTGCTTACTCTAGGATACTATAAGCCTGCTCCCTGTCTCCCTTGCGATCTTCTTCCTAAATAAGAGCAAGCTTAGTATATAACCTATAGGTAAGTATGTAGCCTTACAGAGCCAGGCGTCCCGGACCTAGGCAAATTATTAGGTAAGGTCTTCTATACCGGCCTGCTCCTAGGTAGGTATAGCCTACTTCCCTAACAGCGCCTGTCCTGTAAAGACAAGGCCGGCAAGCACGTAGGTAAATAGGTAGGCTAGCCGTAGCTACCCCGTCTTGCCGTCAATCCCTAGCACGCCGACAAAGTGCTACAGCAGGCTCGTAAAGGGGTCCCCGTTAAGCCACTGCGTCTAGAAGCCCGCTAAGACCTGCAGTATCCGCTCTTATAGGCCCTTATTGCTATTAGGGCTACTGGGGCCATTGTAGCGGCTGCTTAATGGCCTGCCCCCCTTAACCTTATCCTCCTCTGCCTTATTGTTATCTCCCTCAATCTCTTTATCTTCCTCCCCTTACAGATAGGCCTAGAGCTTCTTAAGGTAGGCCCTTTGCTCTAACGTAAAGCAAAAGCCATGGTTAGCCAGGAGGATCTCTTCTTCTAGCAATAGTATATTAAGGCAGTAGTATAGAAAGCGTTTTATATAGCTTAGGTACCGGTCTATGCTAGTCTTTTCCTGCAGCGGCCTAAACGGTTAACTGTAGGCGTTGTAAGGATAGGGGCTGGCTAGCAGCAGTCAGGTTATTAGGGGCATGCTTTTCAGTCTGCCGATATAGCGGTTAAAGAAGAGTCAATCTAAAGCTTTATTTATGTGCCGTAGTACCTTATTATTGCCCTTATTTCCTTAGCCAGGCATCTTACTACAGGCCTGGATATCTATTAGGTTCCTGCCGGTAAAGTAGGCTGACCAGCCTGTCCGCTTTAGCCAGTTAGTTGTCTCGTGCCTTAAGATACCTTTGTCCATAACCTTCTACATCTCTTCTTGTTCCTCCTGCTGTAGTGACTATCCTTTAGTAATATAAGCGATTATTATTTAGTCTTCTGGCTGGGTAACCGTTATTGTTCCTCTTCCTCTTCTCCTTCTTCTTTTACCTCTAACCCCTTCCTCCCTCTCTCCTTCCCCTCTTCCTACTTTACAAACGCAGAAGTAACGGATTGCCCTCTTTAGACCGGTAAAGAAGGTCTGTAGATGCACGGCAGCCTAGAGGTCCTCCTGGGTCTTTCTCTTAGCTGCCTTGGCGTTATACTTATCGTTAAAGTGCGTGCGTAGGCACTTCCAGCTTGGCGTAAGGTACCTGCAGCCCGGCCGGGTGTATGCAAAACTACGGTAGATGGGGAGACCCTTGACGGGCTTGGCCAGGTTAGATAAGCCGTGCCGGGCTAGTTAATCTTCCCTTGGTCCCTCTCCTAGTAGCGTCGGTAGCAGGCCCTTGTAACGGCAGATAAGATTGCTGCAGACTTAATGGCTAAGATCTAGGTAGTAATCCTTTAGGTAGCCTTCCAGGTTATAGAAACAGACTGCATAGCCGTAGAAGGCACAGATTAGTAACTGATATTCTTTATTATAAAGAAGCTACCTTCCTTCGCCCTTTCCTCTTCCTAACCTATCTGTTCTTCTCCCCGTTGCCTGGGTCTAGGTATTACTATTAGTATTGCTAGGTAGTAAGTCTGGCAGGTGCTGTTAGGCTATCGTAGCCATGATTAATTGGCTAGGTTGTATATGTGGTTAGATAAGTAATAATTTAGCTGGCTGGTTATAGCTAACCTTCCGGATAGATTAAGAAGGGGGTAGAGAGAGAGAGAGAGAGAGAGAGAGAAAGAGGTAGTGCTAGTAGATAGATATGCTTTGCGTTGCTTTTTCTGTTTTTTTCTTCCCTTTTCTGCCCTGGTCTACCCTAAGGACTAGAGTAAAGACTTAGGGTTAGCTCTAAGTCTGTAATTAGCTGCTTGTAAGGTTAGTAGTTTGGGGTTGGTAGTTTGGCCCCCCTGTCGTCCGTCCTGTCTCCACCAGATAGGGTTCCCTGCATTTTAATTAGCCCGTGCTATTTTCGGAGGTTGGCAGTTTGGCCTAAACTACCAGCAGCCTAGCGGTTAGGGACAGTAGCCTTAGGTTAGAAGGAGGATTTAACCTCTTGCCCTCTAGTCTAGAAGTTAAGATCTAGCTTAAAGAAAACAGCTAACTTACCTAGGCTTAGCAGGTTATACTAGCACTTCCTGCCTAACCCGTAGTAATAACTATACTAGTATCTATAACTAAGAAATATACATTAGGCCAGCCCAGGAGGGCTAGCTACCAGGTTAGTTATACTGCAAGCTAGCCAGTATATAAACCTAAATCCTCTAGCAGGGACTAGAGAGCAAGCAGTGCTGCCTAGTATAGCATTACATGCCTAATAGCTGCCTGGAAGTTAAGATCCAGGTTAAGCCTAGGTATAGATCTATACTAGGGTCTTACTATACTGCTTAGGTACAGGGAGTATAAGTTACCTAGCTAGCTAATAGCTACCTAACCTATATATAAAATAAAATAAGCAAGAACTAAGCCCCCAGGATAAACAGTAACAGTAACCTTATACTAATTTACATACTAATGCTATAAACTAGGGCAAAGAAAAGCATTTTATTTATTCTACTAACTATAAGCTAAAGGGTTATATGCAGGGCATAGGAGGGGTAAATAGGGGGGGGTTTTACCTGCAATTACTTAGTTATAAGTATAGAAAAGGGACAGCATAAATAAGGGAAGGGTGCTACAAAAGGCCTAGGTAACCTATAGGCTATAATATATAGTAGATACTATATAAAAGCCCTAATAGTTTATCTTTCTTTCTTTTTATAATAAGGGCAGTAGTATAGTTAGTGCTTACTGCCTTACTTTAGTCCCCTTTATAAAAGGGGCTAACTAACCCATTTTCCATTACTAATACTAGCTTAAAACTGCTAGGGAAAATCTATGCAAGTCCCTACTTAGGTAAGCCCCTAATCTCTCCCTATACCCTAGGGCTCTAGGGAAGGAAGTAACTATTTATATAAGGTAAGTAGCTATTAACTCCTTATATATCCTGCACCCTATTGCTTAGCATAGTATAGGAATTACCCCGTATACCAGGGAATTACCCTATATGCTATATAAACCTACTAAGGTTCATTCTGTTATATCTACTTTAAAGCTCTCTATTAATACTTATTAAGTAGGCTAAGGCGCTAATGTAAGAGAAATAAGTATCCTTTTCTTTTCTAGTTTAACCCTACCTACTAAGGCTATACTAAGGCCGTTACCCCATCCTAGGGCTAGGCCTTGCATAAATGCCCTGATAATAGGTAAGCCTACCCCCCCTAGGGGGCTTTATTACCAGTACTACTAACAGGGGCATAGAACTATAATTATTTTGCCCTAGATCCCCTTCCCTAACCCGGTTAGCAGTCTAAGCAGCTGCAGTAAGCGGAAAGGACAGGCTATAGCCGCCTTAAGTATAGTATAGGGATAACTATATAGAACTAGAGGCAGCTTTAAGTTAACTTAGCTGCTTAATATACCCCTAGGAGCCCTCTCTGCTAGTAGTATTAGAGCCTAAGTACTGCTAGCTCGTTTAAAAGAGGCACTATGGCATTAAGGACTATAGCAGTCAGATCCTCTGTAGTATATAGTCCCCTTATTACCCTATTAATATACTTATAGCTAGCATAACTAGCTATATAGGCCTATCTGCCTATTTATATAACCCTAAAAGGTCTGCTAGGTCTAGCTATAATAGCAGGTATAATTCGTATAACCTTATACCAGAGTATAGGCTTTTAGAAAGGACGCTTGCTTTACTACCCTGCTGCTAAGGCCAGAGCCTACTAGGTTATATAGAGTAGTACGTTTAAAGAGTAGTTAGCCCTAATAACCGCTAGGCATACTATATAGCCTAGGCATTTAACTAAAGCTACTCCTTACGTACAATGCGATTTCAGATTAGGTACTTAAGGGTATTGCTTATCTAGTTAACCTGTACCTTTTCAGACCTGGCTAGACTTGCCTCCCCTTATATACCCTCTAAGACCGTTTTAGTAAGCTATACACTAGAGCTGCTTTATAGACTACTTTTTATTTTCTGTAATATTTATTTATATAAAAAAATAAAAAAATCGACTTATAGCTACTAAACTATAAAACTATTTTATACGCTTTTTTTAGAAAGTTTATAAACTAACTATTTTAACTAAGGCAAATTAAATAGTAGTAGTCCTATCCTTATGCAGGGCCTGTAGTGGCCAGGAGGAGTAATTAAAGTTTAGTATAGGGTAGGTAAGATTAGTAGGGGTTTTTTTAGGGCTAATTACGTAGCACGCTAGCTAACCCTAAGTGTAGAGTTATAGTTAATTTAAGCTAATAAGTAACCTAAATAGCGCTATATTAATTTAATTATTATTATATTTCCCCTTCTATTTATTAAACTATCTATCTGCTAACCTGCCTTATTCTTCTTCTAATAAAGCACTATAATAAATACTGCTATAGTATTAGTTATCTCCTGCCTACATACTAGCTTGCTATGCTTTCAACCTAGCCAGTCCTTATAGTCCTGCCGGCTCTTAAACTCCTGCCTGGCTACCTCTTATATCTGTAGCAGCAGATTAGCCTCTATAGTTATAGCCAGTGCTACAGGGATTACTATATACCTCTACCGCTAGCATAAGGCCCCCTTTATCTTATAGCCATCTTAGCAGAGCTTTTATAATATATAATAGTAGAAATAGCTAAGGAACTATACCTGCCAGTCCTTTTTATAGTTAATAAGACCCTAGAACTCTATATAGCTAGTAAAAGATAGGTCCTTTATCCCTGCTATTAACTGGCAGTTACCTTATATATACCTAGCCTCCTTAATACTATTAAATATCTAGTAGATGCAATAGCCTATCTTGCTAAGCTTCTTAACCTCTCCTAGGGCAGATTCTAGGACTTTAAGGGTATAGGTATCCTGCCTGCCTTAGGTACATAAGGCAATAATCCCTTACGCTAATAGCTTGCTTTTCCACGCTAGCTTATCACTATAATAGTTATTATATCTTATAACTATAGCCTTGCTATTACTGCTAAGGTCCTTGCAGTCCTGCAGGTTACTATCTAGGCATTGGCTAAGTAGCTAATGCTAGTATCCTTAGGTCCGGATTAGCCTATATACCTCCTGCATGCTTATATCTAAGCAGGCCTTACCTGTAGTGTCCTTATCTAGCCAGTCCTTATCTTTAATAATAACCTTAGCTATTACAGGCTCCCTAGCCTGCCTGGCCTGCCTAGCCTTCTAGGCGTAGTTAATAATGCTAAAGGGCGCCTTAAGGTGGATAATGTAGAGGATACCGGTAATATTAATGCCTATACCTAGAGCTGCTGTTACTACTATATAGGGGGCCTTGCCTTAGAGCTATGCCTAGAAACCTTTTTTATACTAGGTAATAAACTATAAGTTACTGTTATTACGTAAGGCATAGTAGTAGTAGTAGTTAAGCTAGTAGGCAAGGGCCTTATATTTTGCCTAGCTAGTGTAGTATATAATACCCTTCTTCCCTACTAATAGGTCTAGTAATTATACCTTAACCTATCTCTTTACTTCTATTATGCCCTGCCTATTATAAACGCAGAGGACAGTATATTATATATTTAGCTAGTAACTTAAGGCCTATATATAGAGCGGGTTCTATAGCTATATAGCCTCCTTAAAGTTATACTAGTAAAGCGGCAGCAGGGTCCTGGTTAGGAAGATAAAGGGATAGCCTAGGCTCTGTAGGAGGATAAGGCCCCGGAGCTTTAGGCAGTAGGTCTTAGTAGCCGTAAAGGTTAGGTAGTACTCGTCAATAACTATACAGTCTAGCCTCCTATTAACGCTTAAGTTAGCCGCCTACTACAGGAAGTTATTAGTTATAGCCGCCTTAGCTAATATAAGCGTAATCCTAGGCTAAGATAACCGTGCCTTGGGCTAGGGCTTACAATCTAGGCCAGTATTAATACAGCGTTAGATAAGCTGCCTCTTAAGCTTAGTATATAAAGCTACTATAATTATAATACCTACGCTTACTAGTATAGCCAGGACTATAAAAACTAAGCTCTTACTGCTACCTATTAGCAGTACTACTATAAGCAGGCTCTGCTAAGCTATAGCCTGCCTTATGGCCTCTTTCTGCTAGGGTAACTAAAATCGGGCATTGTTATTACGTAGTACTGCCTATAGCGCCTATATAATTATATCCTTCTCCTCCTTCTTATTCTCCTGCTTATACTTCTCTTTTACCTCTATCTTGCCTGTCTATAATGCCTTAAGGGATATAACCTTGGCCCGCTTCCTAGGGGGGTATCCTTCCCTTACCTCTCTATCCTGTCCAGAAATAGGCTTAACCTTTTTACCTAATAGTAATAATAGTAGTAATAGGCTCTTATTACAGCTAAGGAACTTATATTAGTAATAGCTTACCTGCCTAAAGATCTCTAGGGACTTAGCTATTAAGCGTTTTAGTATATTAATTATAACGCTATAGTTAGTGGCTATCTGGCTAGTATAAGAGGCAGCTAGGTTATCTGGTACCTTATACTGCTCTGACTTATTATTATTATCCTTACTATCCTTAAAGTTAGCCTAGCTAGCTCCTTGGTTACGGGTATGCTTCTTACTAATAGTAATGGTAATGTAGCGCTAATCCTAGAGTATAATCCAGCGGCTAATATAGTAAGATATTTACCTTCCTATAGCCGCCAATATTTAGCTGCTTTCCTAGGGCACTCCTCCTGCTGCCTTATTATGCTAGATAAAGTTGCTTAGCAGTGCTATCTTCTCCCTATATAGCTTTTACTTATTAGCCTCCTAGCAATCTATTAGCAGCTAGATATAGATTATATATATTATAAATAGCTACCTAACCTGCCTAGGTAAGAAGCAAGGGATAACCTTAAGCGAGTTAAAGTAGGCAAGGGACTTATAGTACTACATAATAAGAATAACCTTGCTATTAATAATAAAGATACTATAGTCCCTATTAATACTATTAATAAGGCATAGTCCTGTAATTTCCTTTCCTTAGCTAGGTTAGCCTCCTGTAATGTAAGTAAGGAGTAGCAAGAACTCCTTAAACTTCTTAACTAGCTTAAGGTACTTCCTAATGCCTGCTTACTTTTACTTACCTGTCTAGTTAAGAAGATCGGTCTTTCGGAAGCTTGCAATAAGGTACTTAAGTATCTTAACCTCCTTTCTAGTAAGACTATTGCAATAAATAAAGGATTGCCCCTGCCTTATCTGTATAAGGTTATCCTTAATACCGGCCAGGGGGATTATAAAGCGCTTATTATTACTTTCCTTAAATATTAGCTAACTCTAAAGAAGGTCCTTAGCATTAGCTATTATCTTGGCTACTATTATCTAGAGGTCTTCTATTAGGATTAGCTTGCCTATAAAGTATATTATCTTACCTTACTTACTCTAGGATACTATAAGCCTGCTTTCTATCTCCCTTGCAATCTTCTTCCTAAATAAGAGCAAGCTTAGTATATAACCTATAGGTAAGTATATAGCCTTACAGAGCTAGGCGTCCCAGACCTAGGCAAATTGTTAGGTAAGGTCTTCTATGCCGGCCTGCTTCTAGGTAGGTATAGCCTACTCCCCTAATAGTGCCTGTTCTGTAAAGACAAGGCTAGCAAGTACGTAGGTAAATAGGTAGGCCAGCCGCAGCTGCCCCGTCTTACTATCAATCCCTAGCACGCTAATAAAGTGCTATAGCAGGCTTATAAAGGGGTCCCTATTAAGCTGCTGTGTCTAGAAGCCTGCTAAGACCTGCAGTATTTACTCTTATAGGCCCTTATTACTATTAGGGCTACTAGGGCCATTATAGCGGCTACTTAATAGCCTGCCCCCCTTAACCTTATCCTCCTCTGCCTTATCGTTATTTCCCTTAATCTCTTTATCTTCCTCCCCTTATAGATAGGCCTAGAGCTTCTTAAGGTTAGCCCTTTACTCTAATGTAAAGCAAAAGCTATAGTCAGCTAGGAGGATCTCTTCTTCTAGTAATAGCATATTAAGGCAGTAGTATAGAAAGCGTTTTATATAGCTTAGGTACCGGTTTATACTAGTCTTTTTCTGCAGTAGCCTAAATAGTTAACTGTAGGCGTCGTAAGGATAGGGGCTAGCTAGTAGTAGTTAGGTTATTAGGGGCATGCTTTTTAGTCTGCCGATATAGCAGTTAAAGAAGAGTTAATCTAAAGCTTTATTTATATACTATAGTACCTTATTATTACTTTTATTTCCTTAGCCAGGTATCTTACTACAGGCCTAGATATCTATTAGGTTCCTGCTAGTAAAGTAGGCTAACTAGCCTGTCTGCTTTAGCTAGTTAGTTATCTTATGCCTTAAGATACCTTTATCTATAACCTTTTATATTTCTTTTTATTCCTCCTGCTATAGTAACTATCTTTTAATAATATAAGTAATTATTATCTAGTCTTCTGGCTAGGTAACTATTATTACTTCTTTTCCTCTTTTCCTTTTTCTTTTACCTCTAACCCCTTCCTTTCTCTTTCCTTCCCCTTTTCCTACTTTATAAACGCAAAAGTAACAGATTGCCTTCTTTAGACTAGTAAAGAAGGTCTGTAGATATATAGCAGCCTAAAGGTTCTCCTAGGTCTTCCTCTTAGCTACCTTAGCGTTATGCTTATTATTAAAGTATATATATAGGCACTTTTAGCTTAGTATAAGGTACCTGCAGCCTGGCTAGGTATATATAAAACTACAGTAAATAGGAAGACCCTTAATAGGCTTAGCCAGGTTAGATAAGCCGTGCCAGGCTAGTTAATCTTCCCTTAGTCCCTCTCCTAGTAGCGTCGGTAGCAGGCCCTTATAATAGCAAATAAGATCGCTACGGACTTAATAGCTAAGATCTAGGTAGCAATTCTTTAGGTAGCCTTCTAAGTTATAGAAATAGACTACATAGCCATAGAAGGTATAGATTAGTAACTAATATTCTTTATTATAAAGAAGCTACCTTCCTTTGCCCTTTCCTCTTCCTAACCTGTCTATTCTTTTTCTTATTACCTAGGTCTAGGTATTGCTATTAGTATTGCTAGGTAGTAAGTCTAGCAGGTACTATTAGGCTATTGTAGCTATAATTAATTAGCTAGGTTATATATATAGTTAGATAAGTAATAATTTAGCTAGCTAGTTATAGCTAACCTTCTGGATAGATTAAGAAGGGGGTAAAGAGAAAGAGAGAGAAAGAGAGAGAGGTAGTACTAGTAGATAGATATGCTTTATATTGCTTTTTCTATTTTTTTCTTCCCTCTTCTGCCCTGGTCTACCCTAAGGACTAGAGTAAAGACTTAGGGTTAGCTCTAAGTCTATAATTAGCTGCTTGTAAGGTTAGTAGTTTAGGGTTAGTAGTTTAGCCCCCCTGTTATCCGTCCTATCTCTACCAGATAGGGTTCCCTGCATTTTAATTAGCCTGTGCTATTTTTAGAGGTTGGCAGTTTGGCCTAAACTACTAGCGGCCTAGCGGTTAGGGTTCTACCTACCTACCTTCCCTTTATAAAAGAGCCCTTTAGGCTCTTTTAAAGATACTAATAGAAGCATTGGGTCAGGCTTTGGGTCAGGCTTTGGGTCAGGCTTTAGGTTAAAATTGGGATAAAATTAGGATAAAATTAGGATAAAATTAGGATGAAATTAAGATAAAATTACTATATTTTTAATCCAATACGTTGCCGTATTTTCATAGTAGGGCGTGAGTTAATAAATACTTTATAATTATATAAAAGAGCCCTTTAGGCTCTTTTAAAGATACTAATACAGGCTTTAGGTTAGGCTTTGGGTTAGGCTTTAGGTTAGGCTTTGGGTTAAAATTAGGATGAAATTGGGATGAAATTAAGATAAAATTAGGATAAAATTAGGATAAAATTACCCCTGACCTTATAGTTAAAGTTGCTAATTCTAACTACTTGGCCAAAGGCCCCTATTTAAGACCTGCTTTGTTAAGGGATATATGCTGTTTATAGCCTATAAGGCTAAGCCGGCCCTAGGTCTAGGGTAAGCTTCAGGTCGACCTTCGGGTCAAGCTTCAGGTCGACCTTCAGGTCAAGCTTCGGGTCAAGCTTCGGGTCAACCTTCGGGCCAGGCTTCGGGTCAACCTTCGGGTTAACCTTCGGGCCGGGCTTAGGTCTAGAAGCTTCTATCAAGGCTAGGGTTAACCTTTAGGCCAGGCTTAGGTCTAGAAGCTTCTATTAAGGCTAAGCTTACTAATATAGTAAAAATAAAGAATCTTCTAGAAATCTCTTTTTAACTATATAATACTTCTTTTTTCCTTTTTTTATCTTTTTTTTTACAGTAACCTTTTCTTTTTTCTTTTTTCTATCTCTATAGCTATTTATCTAGCTTATCTCTCTTTATCCCTAGCTATCTTACCTACCCTATACTTTCTTTTTTATATCCCTATGCCTTTCTATACCTGCCCTACCTGTAAGGGCCGCTATACTGATATTCTGGAGCATATCCGGAAAAAACACCCTGCCGAGACCTATACAGATAAGCAGCTCCAGCCACTTGGCTTAGTCAGCTGCCCCCACTGCGCCACAGCCTGCCGTGGCTTACATGGCATAAGGACCCATAGTGCTAAGATCCACGGCATAGAAGGTAAAAGCCATACTTCTACCTTACCTAGGCCAAGGACCTCTATAGCTACTAGGGCTACTAGTGCCTTCTTTACTGGCTAATCAGAGCCCTGTACTAGTCCTAATCAGGCTAGTCAGGGCCTGATTTCTAGTAGTAAGGCTTTGTTAAGAAGGAAAAGGCCAGCTAGAACGCCTTCTCCAGACGGGCAAAGACCATCTTAACGGCAAAGGCAGCTGCAGCCTACCCTAGACCCCCTGCCTAGGTCAAGATCAGGGTCAGTAACAAGCTGTAGCAGCTTTTCAGCCAATACACAAGACCTTCAAGAGGACCCCCAGGAGGCTACCCTAGACCC